>JBAKBP010009006.1:0-86978 GCA_037953745.1 Lithodes maja | reverse complement strand
GGTGGTGGTGGTGGTGGTGGTGGTGGAGGGTGTTACGACCGGGCACTCGGGTACACTAGGGCTCTTACACAGGACTCGAGTATGGCTCGCTGCCACAACGGAAACACACGATCCCAACCCCAGAGTACTGCCAGCCGAACAAAAAACGCCACTACCCTCCAGAGTTCTATCTGCTATAACGGGGTATACAAGAACTCGGTACTAGCGTTTCACACAACAGACTAATAACAAGACGGGAGTTATCTAGTCTGGTCAACAATCAAACAAAGAAGAAAGTACTACAACACTAAAGAATAGTGTTGGCCGAAGCCGCCGAAGTAATCCACCCTTGAACTAAGAACTTAAGAAGTCCTCCACCCTCTACTTCGGATCGGCACTATTACGTTACGTTAAACAATAGTCCTCGAGCATCAAGCAAGGAATCTTCTGATAAGTTAGATGCTTCTCGAATACTCATAAGAAGTAAGTATCGGATTTTGAACAGCAATTTAATGAATAACTCACTGGTAATTAAAGGCTTTAAATTGACATAAGAAGAATTATAAGAATAAGCAATAGGATATGGCAAACATTAAGAAGAAGTACTCCGACAATGCACTGGCAATAGCCTACTAGGATTGTGCTCGTGGGCCACTAATCTCTAAAGTAGCTATGCGTGCCACACATGAAATCAATAGTGCATAAACAATAACATACATAAGGAAAGCTTCAATACTATGCTGTATCTGCTGACCGAGCAAAGTCTAGCTGGGATGTAATTGGCTAGGAAACAATGGCTGAGCAAGCGGCTCGTAGCCTAGCGAGGTCCTTAAGGCTGTGCGGCCAAATTACGTTAATTGACGGGATGCTCTCTTGAGAGATCCAGATCACTAGTATCTGGTTCTCTCCTGGTGATCCTCTCAAAGTCAAGCAAATGAGATAGCACAGTGTTGGGTGGCAGAGGCAAAAGCCCTCACTCGCAACACAGTGCTAAACTCCCACGGTACACAGTCAGAAAGACCACCTAGGCGTTCCACGTCTCCGTTGCAATTGTACTGGTTCAACCGCAACCTAGTACTCATCGGAAATCACAACTCAGAAACCCTATCCCAGTCTAGCATTGCCTAAGCCAGCAGAAAACAGGAACATGAATAATCGCACACAGGGAAATGCATATACGAGTGCAACAAACATCAATCAATCCTATTCTAGTTAACCCTTCCAAAAATAGGCTATCTAACAGGCACTTATCTCGTGAGAACTCAAGCGATAATACTTTGGCTGACTAAATCTGCACCAAAGGGGTCATTGAGGTTAAAAAGGGTTCAGGAGAAGAAGAAGGTAGGCGGTACAGAGAGTAGGGAAAGTTCACATCAGTCGGAAGAATATATATAGTTGCAAGGGATATAAGAAGTCGCTCTGCCTGATGAGTTCTAAAGAATTGTGGCGAGGACCTCTCCTTTTTATACTCGGCCCTCTAGTGAGCATATCGCCAACTACTAAGGACCGCCCACTAGCAATCGTTACGTAATATTCTCTCTCAATCTGGGATCGACAAAGGATTTCCCACGCGCTGAGAGGGAGGAGGGAGGAGGGAGGGAGGCCTACCTACCTCGTGGCGCGCTCACGGGCCGTCGTTACATAACTCTCTCTCTTCTCCTCATCATTACATATAAGTCCCACACACAATACTTATAACTAATGATATAAAATAGAACTCGTTGACTCAGATGAAAACAAAATACATATTTATAATACTTATAGTACAACGGCTCACATAAACTAAGTTAGGAAACTCTACACAGACTACAGCCAAAGTTCCTGCCCTGACGATCCTAGCGAGAGTGGGGCCTGACTGGGCGTTCTGTACAGCATGCTCATACTCGACATGCGTCACACCTCCCCCAAGATTTTACTTGCTCAACCCTGAGCTAAAATCTGATATACAGAACCCCATCAAACCCCTCACACCCAGCGACCGCATGGCACTAAAACAACGCTGAGTTTATCACTAAAACACATCTTATAAAAAAAAAAATTCACATTTCATAACTCCTCCCAACAATAGTAAAAGACACAATATCATGCTCCCAGAGCGAGCTTACAGCAGCTCAGCCGTTTGATAGTTCGTGGACTACTCAAACTTTATAGGCTATGACAAACTTATACAATTATCTTCATCAAAAAGAAAGAGTTTTTATATGATTTTTATATTTTAATATGTTTTTTCCGGCTGCACTATAAGGGCAGCCTATTTTCTTCTATACCAAACGCTCAACAATCCTGCTTTACGACCCAATACGCTGGGCTACAACCGCGAGCCAACAAGCACCAAGCGCAAAATACTATTCAAACTAAAGCAGGAGGCTACCCGTGTGTCAATTTACCCAGGATCATATACCCTTGAACGACCATCTGCAACCACGTTGTCACAACCGGCAATATGGCGTATGTCCAGGTTATATACCAATAACCTTAGTGACCACCTGGTCAGCCTCATATTCCGATTGTGAAACTGGTCCAAGATCTTGAGAGGGTGATGATCTGGGTAAACTACAACGACCGGACCATAGGCTGGAACATAGACCTCGAAATGCCCCAGCGCATCATCGTCCTTTTCACTTTCATTCATCAGGTTCTGAAACGTTGCTAGTGCATTCTTAAGTCCGTCAGGCATAACATTGCACTGGTAGGTACTCCCGTCCACAACAAAACCACATACCTCTTTAGCACGCTCGGACAAAGTTACAAGCAACGACCACTCACGACATTCCTTATCCCTCAGACCCTTCGTCCACACGTAATCCAGCTCTGCTTGCACCATAGGCTGTCGAGCAGGATTTATACGGTAGGGAATTAAACTGAGCCTTGCACTATCTCCAGCCTGCATGTCGGATTCTACCCCGTACATCAGGCCTGGAGAAGCAACAAACATGCGAAAGTACTGCCATAGCCTAGTAAATAACTGCCTTGCACTGTCTCCACGAACAACATGCCTAGTGCCCTCCCACAACCCAGCCGAGACCGCAGCTTCTAACCTGTAGTCTCCCTCCTTCTCCACCTTCGTCCCTAGAACAGCCAGGTCATGAGAGGGACAATCAGTACCACCCGTGCAGTCACTCCCACAGTTCATTATTGCTAAGGCTTCCCCGCCGATACCGTACATGCGCACCCCCGCATTCCTTGTGACGACATCTGCCTGCGCAGCATCACCGCTTTCAGCGACATGGCCAGATACAGTCGGTCTATGGTAGGGCTGTTGCATTAGACTAGAGCAGCATTGGGAGGCTATGCGACGACCGGGCACTGCGATACCACAGCCGACCTTACCAATCTGCTCAATGTCCTCCTTTTGACCACCACCCTTGGCAGCCATGGGTCGACCCTGACCTGGCAACCATGCCAAAGCCTCGTCGCCCACCTTAAACCACCGAAACAACGAGGCTAACGGTCTTTCAACAGTCACGTGACCTGCCCGTGGAACATCTTGCACCGCCCGAGTTGTGAGACTCAGGGGCTCGGCACGACCAGTGGGGTATGAACCGAGCTGGTGCTGGAGTGCTGCACACTGCTGCTCAGGCAGGTGCTCTAGCGCTTCCACAGCCACCAGACTCGTGTCCCCCGCCCACGGCTCCGCCGAGACATAACAATCCCTACTCTCCTCCACCTGTGCCCTACTGCCCCCCTCTCCTTCTCCACCTTGGCCGCGGCAGACCAACGCAGGGACAGTAGGCTGCTCAGGTGGTTGCCTCACAAACTCCTCCAACAGGTTCACATGACATGCTTCCCCGTCCTCGTGTTTAATCTCGACAGCACCATTACCACACTTCTGAACTTCCGGATCCTCCAACTGCAGTTTACAAATATCTGAGGGAACCAACCCGTCCAGATGCTTCCGAAGCAACCCAAGTCCTCCCCCAACATCAAACTGAGCAACCCTTTTTTCTCTCCGTGTGCAACGTTGCTGCCTCGGAGTCTCTTCCTGCCCTACCTCCTCACTAGCTGTGACAGGTCCTGGGGCCTCTCCAGACTCCAACATAGGTGCCAATACTAAATCACCCAGGAGAGCCGCCGAGTCAAAACTCTTAAAACCAACTCCAGCTTTAGCCTCCTCCTGTTGATCGTTCCTCTGCTGGTCTGAAGACGGAGGACTAGGCTGTGACACTTTATCTGCCCGAGCTCGGGTGACAACACACGCCATGGGTTGTGCCTGGCACCGCTCGACACACTCTTGCTCTTCCCTACTCACGTCGGCCGTCCTCTCGGCAACGACTAAGGGTAGAACCTCAGAAGCGGGCATTGCAAAGTCGTTGCCGAGAAGAAGGTCGACGCCCTCCACTGGCAGTTTCTCCACAATCCCGACATCCAATTCACGTGTCACACCATCCACCTCCAACTCCAACCGCACCAGCGGGTATGACCGAGTTGCATTAATACCCTGCACCACTACCACCCGAGCCGCATTTATAGGGTAGCCAGTCAAGTTATTCATCAGAGTCTGGGAAGCACCTGTATCACGCAAGACCTCTACTCCATGCTTGCGCCCCGCCCACATCACGCAACCCCGTCCTCTATGGTCGCAAAAAACATCCTGAGCAGGGTTCGAGCCTCCCAGGTGCTTCTGCATTGGCTGTGCCTCAGCCTCTGACGAACTGCCCCGGGCAAACTCAGAAAACTTCGGAGACACACCAATGTTGCAGGCCAAAGACACAGCTGCTGTAGGTGGTTTGCTAGGACAGACTCTTGCAAAGTGCCCCTTTTCATGACAATGATAACACTCCAACTCCCCTCTGGGCTTCCCTTGGTACTGGGAAGGGCCTGGCCCCTTCTTAAATGGGACGGTGCTAGTCTTGTGGTCAGTCTTGGTATCATAGCTCTTGTACTTGTTTGCATAATGTATATCACTAACTCGGGGGGGTGGGGCGTCACGCCCCTTGTTACCTGCGTCACTACGCTGGGCAGACCCGCACCCACGAATTAGTGATAGCCGGAGGTCAGCCATCTCAGCTGCCTCCTGTAGAGTTTTAGGGTTCTTTTCTTTAATAGTTAAAGTCATATCTGCACCAGTACACTTATAAAACTGCTCGAGCAGAAACAGCTCAGTCAACTGTTCGGCCGTCTCAGCTTTCTCAGAACGTGTCCAGTTTGTAAGTGCATCTTTTAAGTCCCGGGCATGTTCAAGAAAGGTCGCCTCCCTAGTCTTCGTAACACCCCGAAACTTCAATCGATATGTTTCTGGTTGCAACTCGTATGCCCGTAGGACAGCTCTCTTCAATACTGGGTAGTCAATGCAAGACTCTAAAGGTAGTGCATCATAAGCCTTCAGACCCTTACCCGTAAGTCTTGAGGAGACTAGAGCTGCCCACTTCTCTTCAGGCCAATTATGCTCCCTACACTTCTTCTCAAAACGATTAAAAAATTCTGTGACTTCAGTTTCACTAAATGCCGGCACCAATTTGACTAAGTGATACAAGGACTGTTCTCTTACTTGGCCCTCCCGGCCCATCCGAATCCCTGTCGATTCTGCACGAGTCTTATCTAAATCTATTTGAGCACAATATTTCTCGGAGTCGTACCTAAGCTCAGCCTCGTGCCTCCTAACCTCAGCCTCAATCTCCTTCTCCTGCTTCCTAGACTCAGCCTCAATCTCCTTCTCCTGCTTCCTAGCCTCATTCTCCTGCCTCCTAGACTCAGACTCAATTTTAGCAAGCTCAAGTCTAAATATCATATCTGGAGACAGGCAGGAAGAGGGAGCTGCCACTACTGAAGGAGGGGGGGCAAGAACTGGGGAACCACCATACGCACCGCCCGAGGGCACTCCAATCTTCCAATTCTCATCCCTCTGTGGGAGAGTGCTAACCTCCGGCAACTGAGTGGACGGCACTGTGGGAGTCGAGTGAGAGGGGATCTGGGGAGGAACCCCCCCAAACGCCCTCTCCTCCGAAACCCCATGTCGCCCACGCAACACCCAGGAAATCAGCTCCCCCTTGGACATCCCTCCTACATTGGATAGACCCAAAACCTTGGCTATCAGGTGCAAGCCATAAACATTCACCCCAGTCAGCCTCTCCTCCGTCACATGGTACTGCTTACTCACAAAAAGTCTAGCATCCTCCTCACTAGTTACTAATGGCACCTCCTCAAATGGCATCTCTCACTCCTCGTCAATACTAGGGCACGACATACTGAAGTTCACAAAAAATTCTCGAGACAAAAGTGTTAAACTCCCTTATGTAAGCACTAATTACTAAATTAACTGGAGTCTCTTAAATGCTCTCCTAATTGCCTTACAAAAAAAAATATTCTTCAATATGTACGCTAAAGTACGAACAAACAAATGTTGTACAACTCTGCAAAAAATTATACTGTTCACAAAATCCTAAGCAAGGTCGCCATTTGTTACGACCGGGCACTCGGGTACACTAGGGCTCTTGCACAGGACTCGAGTATGGCTCGCTGCCACAACGGAAACACACGATCCCAACCCCAGAATACTGCCAGCCGAACAAAAAACGCCACTACCCTCCAGAGTTCTATCTGCTATAACGGGGTATACAAGAACTCGGTACTAGCGTTTCACACAACAGACTAATAACAAGACGGGAGTTATCTAGTCTGGTCAACAATCAAACAAAGAAGAAAGTACTACAACACTAAAGAATAGTGTTGGCCGAAGCCGAAGTAATCCACCCTTGAACTAAGGACTTAAGAAGTCCTCCACCCTCTACTTCGGATCGGCACTATTACGTTACGTTAAACAATAGTCCTCGAGCATCAAGCAAGGAATCTTCTGATAAGTTAGATGCTTCTCGAATACTCATAAGAAGTAAGTATCGGATTTTGAACAGCAATTTAATGAATAACTCACTGGTAATTAAAGGCTTTAAATTGACATAAGAAGAATTATAAGAATAAGCAATAGGATATGGCAAACATTAAGAAGAAGTACTCCGACAATGCACTGGCAATAGCCTACTAGGATTGTGCTCGTGGGCCACTAATCTCTAAAGTAGCTATGCGTGCCACACATGAAATCAATAGTGCATAAACAATAACATACATAAGGAAAGCTTCAATACTATGCTGTATCTGCTGACCGAGCAAAGTCTAGCTGGGATGTAATAGGCTAGGATACAATGGCTGAGCAAGCGGCTCGTAGCCTAGCGAGGTCCTTAAGGCTGTGCGGCCAAATTACGTTAATTGACGGGATGCTCTCTTGAGAGATCCAGATCACTAGTATCTGGTTCTCTCCTGGCGATCCTCTCAAAGTCAAGCAAATGAGATAGCACAGTGTTGGGTGGCAGAGGCAAAAGCCCTCACTCGCAACACAGTGCTAAACTCCCACGGTACACAGTCAGAAAGACCACCTAGGCGTTCCACGTCTCCGTTGCAATTGTACTGGTTCAACCGCAACCTAGTACTCATCGGAAATCACAACTCAGAAACCCTATCCCAGTCTAGCATTGCCTAAGCCAGCAGAAAACAGGAACATGAATAATCGCACACAGGGAAATGCATATACGAGTGCAACAAACATCAATCAATCCTATTCTAGTTAACCCTTCCAAAAATAGGCTATCTAACAGGCACTTATCTCGTGAGAACTCAAGCGATAATACTTTGGCTGACTAAATCTGCACCAAAGGGGTCATTGAGGTTAAAAAGGGTTCAGGAGAAGAAGAAGGTAGGCGGTACAGAGAGTAGGGAAAGTTCACATCAGTCGGAAGAATATATATAGTTGCAAGGGATATAAGAAGTCGCTCTGCCTGATGAGTTCTAAAGAATTGTGGCGAGGACCTCTCCTTTTTATACTCGGCCCTCTAGTGAGCATATCGCCAACTACTAAGGACCGCCCACTAGCAATCGTTACGTAATATTCTCTCTCAATCTGGGATCGACAAAGGATTTCCCACGCGCTGAGAGGGAGGAGGGAGGGAGGCCTACCTACCTCGTGGCGCGCTCACGGGCCGTCGTTACATAACTCTCTCTCTTCTCCTCATCATTACATATAAGTCCCACACACAATACTTATAACTAATGATATAAAATAGAACTCGTTGACTCAGATGAAAACAAAATACATATTTATAATACTTATAGTACAACGGCTCACATAAACTAAGTTAGGAAACTCTACACAGACTACAGCCAAAGTTCCTGCCCTGACGATCCTAGCGAGAGTGGGGCCTGACTGGGCGTTCTGTACAGCATGCTCATACTCGACATGCGTCACAAGGGGAAGGGGACTGTGTGGTGATGGTGGTGGTAGTAGGGCGTTCCTTTGCGCATATCCTATCGGCCCACCAAATTTCGTCAAAATCGGTTCATTGCTTATCCTATCTCCCCAACAAATTTCGTGAAAATCTCCGGATCGCGTCCTAAGTTGAATCACTTCTTCCTTAGCGCATATCCTATTTGCCCACCCAATTTTGTGAAAATCGATTCATAACTTTGTGAGATATCTTGATTATAGGCAAACATACAAACGGAGGCAAAAACATAACCTCCGTTCAACTTCGTTAGGGAAAACAGAGAAAATGGAATCAACCTTCACCCACATTACACATAAAAAAAAAAATAGAAAAGAAAAGAAACATGATTATTACTTGCAAGAGAGGCTGAAACATGTAAAATGTGTTATAGGTAGCGCCAGCGAACTTGATAATAATTTTGATCCCTTAACTTCTTATAACTCAAAATTAATTAAAGCAATCACGCTGACGTTTCTATCATTTGGGAAGAGTCCACCAGGAAAGAGGTGTGGATATTTACCTCCAGTTTGCTCTAGGCCTTCTTGAGTTACAGAGACGTCAAGGATCAAGATGATTGTCAAGTTCGTTGGCGCTACCTATAGTTGGTTGATTGTTGTCCAGTAAAAAAAAAATATATATATATATATATATAAAAAAATAACTCTGACGTTATGTCCGCCCCACACCTCTCACTGCCTTTCATCCTATTCTTTCTTTTCCTATTTTGCATTTTGTCTTTATGTGTGGTAAACTATCAATGGAAGTTAAATATTACTAAGCTATAATGAATCAAATAAAATCAATCTAAATTAAAACTACTCTATATCTAAATTGAATTCAATCTGAAACAAGCTAATTTATATCCAAAGGTCTCACATAATAAATGTATATATAGGGTAAGGTTATAAGGGTAAATATTAGCCAGGAATTAACTCACCAATAGTTCCACGTGACAATGAGGCAAGGGAGAACGTTTTACCCAATATGGCGGTGGACAATGGGGAACGAGACTTCGGTCCCAAGACTCGAGTCAAGTTAAAGAAAGAATAAATGATTACATGGGAATGGACATGAATAATATGCTTATCTATCAGTCAGTCATGGTGTCGATGAGAGCGTCGTGATGGTGTAGCTGTGTGTATTGCTGTATGTGGATTGTGATAGAGGCACAAAAGCTCGATCAACTGAGGGCGGAAAATTTAGATGTTAACTGGTTGGTGTTCGTGTAGGCTCTGGCATACCTCAAAAGCACACCATGCTGCCTTGGCAAACCGCCAGGAGCCCAAATTATCGTACCGCATTTAGGTTGCTCTATACGATAAATTATATTAATATATACGATAAATTCATATATACTACATAAGACCATGGCAATATTGCTTAATAGCATATTAGGCCTTTTATAACTTAACTTATTTACAATCTTATAATATACGATCTACTCATCCTACGTCGTGCTGTAGGAGAGATCGTGACGTCACAGAGACATACAAGATCACAAAAGAGTCATATTCTATCGTATTTATACGATACACTCCCCCCACAAAAAAGACCTGAACCCCACCTTAAACCTAAAGTTGCCCAGAGGCTATCTTCTGACGCCACAAGTCGACGGCGCCAGCAGCAGCGCGTCTGGGACGCGTCCCGGTCCGAGAATGATCACCATCAGTAAGAGGTGAGTCGTTCCTTTGAGAATCCTCGGACCCAGCAATAACAGGTGGAGCGTCAGATTGCAATGCGGAATCGAGCTCCAAAGCGTACAAACGTGCGATAGGACGAACAGTAGTTCCAGTGGCTGTCTTCAATAGCGCCACCCGCTCTACAGAGTCTGACCCCTTGTATACCTCCAATACGCGGCCTAATTTCCAGTTTAAACGAGGACTATCTTCTTTAATTAAAACAACTTCGCCAACTGTAGGTGCCGTTGGTCTACCAGAGGGAGTAACACTCCTTTCCCTCAATGCTAGCAGATATTCACTAATCCACCGTTTCCTAAAATCCTCGATTATCCTGGATATATACTGGTATCTCTTAGACACCGCTACCTCAGAGTACAACGAGGGATCCTTTAACTCTACTATGGACTGAAAATCAGATGGAAATGCAGTCAATGGTTTTCCATATAGCAAGTGAGCTGGCGTTAATGGTAGTGGTTCTTGCAGGTCGGTGTACACATATGTAAGCGGGCGATCATTCACGACTGCCTCTATCTCTGTGAGGACTGTCGTCAACTCACTCTTCTTTAATAGAGCACGTCCTACAACCGCTCTGAGTCCTGACTTTACTATGCCGACACACCGTTCCCACATTCCACCAAACCAAGGTGCCTTAACTGGAATGAACCTCCATTCGCACTTCTTCTCTCCCAAAAAAGTAATGATAGTAGGATCACTACTCATATCCTTTAGATATTTTGATGCTTGGACATAAGTGGGAGCATTGTCGCTAAGAATGAGTTGAGAGAATGAACGACGGGCACAAAACCGTCTGAACGCCAGCATAAATTCTTCGCTAGACATATTATCACATAGTTCTAGGTGTACCGCTCGAGACGTCGCACAGGTAATCAATAATATATAAACCTTCTCACTCTCCCTCGTCTTCAATGCCCCTGTGTAATCTAATCCTACCGCTTGGAAAGGTTCTACATGCTTTACACGGCATTCAGGTAGGGGTGGAGCTGGTCCAGTTGCATATGGTTTACCCTTTAGTCTCTGGCATATTACACACTTTCGTACTACGCGTCGAGCTACTTGTCGAACCCTGAGTATCCACCATGTGAGACGTAAATTGGATATAATATGACATACCCCGTAGTGCTTTACTTCCCTATGTGCACGTATGATCAATAGATCAGTAACGTGATGTCTTGTTGGCATAAGTATAGGTCGGTTTGTGCCGTCTGGTACACCCGACCACTTCAGGCGACCCTCACACCTGATGAGGCCATTGTCTAGGTGCAACCTTAGTTGATGCACTATATTAGGCATTAATGTCTTATTCGAGCCTTTCAAGGATTCTAATTCATTGGAAAAGGTTTCTATTTGAACCTATTTGATCAAAGTTACTTCAGCTGCTTTAAATTCACGAGCATCAATGTTGTGACCCCTGTTGCAGAGTTGGCCCGTTACTTTAAGCTTGAGATTGGATACATATCGCAACACCCAAGCTACAACTCTGACTAATTTATTATAGTCACCGAATCTTGCCCACTTTATGATAGGACCCGGTGGCTCATTTGGTTGGGCTGTAACTGCCACTGTTTCCAGTGGCAGAAGTCCCTCACCAACAGCATGCCATATCGTCCATTCACTTTCATGGAGCAGCCACTTTGGACCATGCCACCACAATTCGGACTTCATTAACTGGCTAGCCATTATACCCCTAGTTATGAGATCACTAGGGTTTTCTTTTGTATTTACATAATGATAAGCAACGTCTGGCAAAAGGGCTCTAATCTCATCTTCCCTATTCCACACATAAACTGGCAGAGACTTCTTGCTATGTATCCAGTTGAGTGTGACCTGACTATCGCACCATACGTGAACGATTTCAATATTTAATTCGCTCTCGTATGCTGCGCGTACATGTTGCACCAGACGTGCTAATAGCAGCATGGCAGTCAATTCCATTTTAGGGATAGTTACCTTTTTAACCGGGGCTACCTTGGCCCGGGCTGTAACTAAATGTGCCCCAAATGAAGTAACAACATATATGGCTACCCCGTATGCCGTGGCGCTAGCATCGCAAAACGTGTGTAACGTAACGTCACCGAACGCCGCCAATTTACGAGGTATAGGTTTAGTACATAGGATGGCATATTCATTCAACAACAATGTCCCTTGGTAATTCAGGTCCTCGGGCAAACTGTCATACCATCCTATCTTACGTCTCCAAACTTCCTGCATTAGAATCCTAGCTCTTATGGTAACGGGTAATGCTAGACCCAAAGGATCAAAAAATTGCGCAACTTTGCTCAACAGACTTCTTTTTGTGTGCGCTCCTGTTTGCTGAGCAAAAGACCTTGTTTGAAAAGTTAGTATGTCATGTTTAGGTTGCCAGATCATCCCCAAATTCCTGGACTTTTCCTGGTTAAGAGATGCCGTACCATCCACCTGTATTAAACTCTGAAGATCTTCACTATTAGTAACCCACTCGCGGAGAAATAGATGTGCATCCGCACACAATCTGCGTGCTTGCCAGTATGCATATAAGAAATCATCTTGACTATCGCTAGTACCCTGCAAATTTAATGTCGCCGAACCAAAGAAAGCGGGTAACATCTCTATCTTCCTCCTTTAGCTTGACCATCAAGAATGCTTTCTCGATGTCACTGGTATAGGCGAACTTTCCCAGCCTAAACCGCAATAGATGTTGGGACAGGTCCGACACCATGGACGGACCTGTCAACAGGCAGTCATTCAGACTGGGTTGTTGACCTTGGTGGGCAGAACATTCATACACCACCCGTATGGGTGTGGTGACGCTGTCTATCCTTACCCCATGATGGGCCAGAGAGTGAACCCTACCCTTCTTAAACGGTTCCTTGACATCGACTCTCTCAATAAAACCCCTATCCTCATAACTCCGAAATACATCGTCATACGCCTGGCGCGTGCTCGGTTCGTTAGACAATTTCCGCTGCAATGCGCGCAAGCGACCTAATGCCAAACCATAGTTGGTAGGCAGGCTTATCTCACTGTTCTTCCAGGGTAAACTAACTTTATATTGCTTGTCTGAGGCACAGTAGCACACAGACTCGTCAAACCTTTGTAGCGCAACTTCCGAGTCATAATCAGTCTCCATAGGATTAATGCCTATGTGATCCAATCTCCACAGTCGTTCCAGGTCGAACTCGGCAGCCATCTTAGGGTCACTAGGTTGGGAATCCTCCCTTCCCAACTCCTCTGCCGCGGTTACATTGACTCTATATATCGAGACCGTGTCGACCAGGACCTTTGACTGTGTAGTATGCACCTTTCCGCTCATGCAGTATCCAAATTTAGTGGGGATTAAAATTACACCACACATCTTTTTAAATCCAGGGTATACTACTTCATAATAATGATCCACACCAAGTAGAACATGCACCTCACTCTGATTTCCCATGGGATCTGACAAGTTAACCCCCTTGCTACGTAATGCGTGTTCCACCTTCTTCACACCCACAGATACATATTCTGGTAGGGTGTCTACTACGATACAAGTCATAAAGTACCGGTTTTTACGATAGAAATATGAAATCTCCGCTATCTCGTAGTATTGTTTATCAGTAACCCCTGTGAAGCCCTGTAATCGAAGAGTCTCAGCCCCTATGATTCGGTGCTTCAATCCCACTAGTACGGACCTCTTTATAAAGGAACGTTGAGATCCTTGATCTAGAAGTACCCGACAAACTTGTTAATGTCATTACCTTCCATGGGAATCTGTATTGTGGGCAATATAGTGGTGTCTTGCGTGCTACCTAGTGCCACAGTTGTAGTACCCTCATTTTTGACATCTTTGACTTTATCTGCAGTAGTGATTTAACTTATCAAAGTGATGTCCTTTGCAGTGCCGACAGGGCCTTAAGTATGTAGCAGTACATTGTCCCTGCTTACCATGTTCCCCACTTAGACAACCTACACATAGCTTCAATCTTTTCGCCTGTGCTAGTTTTGTCTCATTTGTCGGGTATTTTACGCAGAAACTCCATTTATGTTTGTTGTTACATTGCTTACATAGAATCTGAGCAGGTTTCTTATACGCACCCTCTTTCTTTACTTTAATCCCCACTGTCATGCTTACTGTTCCCCTCTTCTCCACATTCTCACTCCCTCCCGACACATACATTCTCCCTTTGTTCAACTGTAGATTATTGATCTCCTTACTGAACTGAGTTTTGAATTCCCCCAGCTCAAATGATCCTACCTTATCAAGTATTGCCATAGGAAGCTTCTGACGCAAGATAATGACTATCATTTCCTGCGTGGTAAGCCCTAGGGTGTCTAGCGATCGAGTATGGCACTCCATATTTGCCCTGAAGTTTGTCAACTCATCAACCTTATACTGTGGTTCTGCGAGCCCCAACAAGGCAAGAACATGGGCCATCTTCAACTGCTCTCTATCCCCGTATGTGGACTCTAATAAGTGTACCGCTTCAAGATAACTACCACCCACTACTGCAAAACCCTCTATTAAATGTAAGGCCTCTCCTTCCATTTGTCCCTTCAGATAGTGAAACTTGCGGACATTATCCAAAGAGGATTCATGAACCGTAGATCGAAATACGTCCCAAAAAGCTAACCACTCAGTTAACTTGCCCCCAAATGTAGGAAGATTGAGCTTTGGGAGGTGTACAGTATATTTTGGGTCAGCCCTTCTATGGGCCTCATTATCGCCTCCCTTCTTACTTGTGATAGCACGCTGTAATAGGTACTTCGCTCTAAAGACAGGTTCGTCATAGAGGGCGCGATTATCACACTCTGTAACTAACTCTTCCTCCTCTATCATGTCAGCCACAATCACCTCACTCAGAGCCGTAATACGACCGTGGGTAGCCTGGACGTTTTCTAATCTAGCCTGCAATTCCTCTAGTTCAGCAGTAGTGATGAAAGTGTTGACGTCCACAATTAGCCTATTTAATACTCCCCGAAGTCCCGCCCTTTGATTTTTAGGGGCTTTGATCAGCACCCCACTAGACGGTGTCTCTTTATCGTTTTTATCCATTTTGCATGTGAGCCTATAGGCTATGTATCTAAATGTTACGTTACAAAAACAACGGCCAAATAATAATCTAACTAAGAGACGCCAACCGGCGGACTTCTATGTTATGGAGAAAAAATAGTAAATAGCAATACCTACTAATGGATCATATTGAACAAGAAAAAAATGTTAGGTCAGGTCATATGTCACAGGAAGTCTGAAACGGAAAAGAAAATTATTGGGGAAAGATGATGGGTGGGATGCAGAACTTGGGCAGGTGCAACGATGTGACCCTGCATTCCGGCTCTAATCATCGCTTGGCTAGCCTTGCCAGTTTATCATAGAGTTGTTCCTGCATCCTGTTATATGTCCCCTTGTTCATTGCCTTAAAATCCCTTACTGGTAGCTAATTTCCCGGGTCTGGGCACCAATGTGGTAAACTATCAATGGAAGTTAAATATTACTAAGCTATAATGAATCAAATAAAATCAATCTAAATGAAAACTACTCTATATCTAAATTGAATTCAATCTGAAACAAGCTAATTTATATCCAAAGGTCTCGCATAATAAATGTATGTATAGGGTAAGGTTATAAGGGTTAATATTAGCCAGGAATTAACTCACCAATAGTTCCACGTGGCAATGAGGCAAGGGAGAACGTTTTACCCAATATGGCAGTGGACAATGGGGAACGAGACTTCGGTCCCAAGACTCGAGTCAAGTTAAAGAAAGAATAAATGATTACATGGGAATGGACATGAATAATATGCTTATGAGGAGCAGCTTATCTATCAGTCAGTCATGGTGTCGATGAGAGCGTCGTGATGGTGTAGCTGTGTGTATTGCTGTATGTGTATTGTGATAGAGGCACAAAAGCTCGATCAACTGAGGGCGAAAAATTTAGATGTTAACTGGTTGGTGTTCGTGAAGGCTCTGGCGTACCTCAAAAGCACACCATGCTGCCTTGGCAAACCGCCAGGAGCCCAAATTATCGTACCGTATTTAGGTTGCTCTATACGATAAATTATATTAATATATACGATAAATTCATATATACTACATAAGACCATGGCAATATTGCTTAATAGCATATTAGGCCTTTTATAACTTAACTTATTTACAATCTTATAATATACGATCTACTCGTCCTACGTCGTGCTGTAGGAGAGATCGTGACGTCACAGAGACATACGAGATCACAATAGAGTCATATTCTATCGTATTTATACGATATTATGTGTTTTCCTTTGTTTCCTCTTTCTCCAGCTCCCTTCTGTTTTTAACTTTTAGTCCTTTTGTGTAAGCGTATTTTTGCGGTGTTCCTTCCGATTTGGCAAGAATGTGTACAATAGTCATGGTTGAAGGTTAATTAACTCGCCTCGTGTATGAAGGCATAGTCCTCCAAGAAACTATAACCTGGTTCTTCAAATGAGGAACTAATTGGTTGCTTACCTTACATCCGCTCATTGTCGAGTGGATACGGTAACAAACTCACACAAAACTATCTGGACAGAGAGGGTGCGAATCCTGGTCAGGATACCTCTATCCCAGACAATCCAATGTTCTGTTATATCCCAGAGGCTTCACAACTTGGCTTAGATTAATATGCAGTATTCGAGAATGTATAATAAATCGTAGGCTTGTGCATAAACCTTTAACTGTTTAACGGCTTTCTAGGGCCTTTCCTAGCTGATGCTGAGAGGATTGGGTTCTAGTCATGTGGTGATGGGCTGGTCTATCAGAGTGAGAGCTGAGCAATCTCTGCCATACCCATAGCTTACTCTGACTGTTCCTTTAACTTATATATTTTCTAGATCTCAAGTCTCTTCCGTGGATTGACCTCCCAATCTACCAAGATTGGAAGCCAAAGCGTCACATTTTTCCCTTGCCCCTCAACTTTCTCTTCATAATTGCTGAGGGGCACAGGGCCCTGGGTGGGGCTTTGGTTTCCCGGGCGTTTCCGCACCCTCCTCAGCTCCCCGCCATGGAGTGGCTTCGGTCACCCAGGCTTTATTGTGGTCGGCGGGGAGGGTTCTGTGGGGGCACTCGGTTATGGCCTTGGAATTGCTTGGGGCCTTGGGGCTGTTCGGCCAGGCAGCTTGGGGAACAACAACAACAACAACAACTGTTTTGATAAGTGTAATGCTTAGTGTGCGGAATTTCGGTGTGAGCATCCTAGGTTCGAGTCCTTGGAGTACCACATGTATTCTTTACTTTCATTGATTTCATTAATTAGGTTTATTGTAGTTAATTGGTGGGTTGGTGAAAAATAATATGAGTTTAAAGATTCAACTAGGTGTGCAGCTATTATGGCTCATGACTGTACTTCTGGTGAGAATAGTGTTACATACAATACACCCGGCAGTGGCACCCCCTCATGGCACTGGGAGATAATAATAATAATAATAATAATAATAATATTTATTCAGTTAGCAATTTACAGAGTTGGTACCACATAGTTTGTTACAAATATGACATGTACCAGCCTTGCATAATTCCAACTAAGGATAGCCCAATAAGGCCGTTAGGCGTATTTCCATTGGGGTCCTTGTGGGATTAGGTTAGCTGGGGAAAATGGGGAGGATAAAGAAATAGATACTTTAGAGAAAGTATTTCTAGGGGGTTATTTTAAGATACCTTACATCCTATAGTAAATATCAGTAATCCGTAATCAGTAATCATTTCAGTTTGGTTTGTCTATCTCTTATGTCGCATTTAGTAGTAGACATAAGCTTGGTGCTCCCTTCTCGCAGCTGTCCGGTTCAGGTGTTCCTTCAGGCTACGTCTGAAGGAATACAGTGTTCTCTTTTCACGGACTGACTGGGGTAGGTCGTTCCAGTCTTTGATGGCGGTGAAGAAGAATGTTTGCTTACCCTGTCCTTGGATTCTCGGGACCTTAAAATTAAACATCCTGTTTCTTGTATTATGTCCACTCCTCTCATTTGCTTTAACAAAATCATTCTTTAGGTACTCTGGAGCTCTGTCATAGAAAATTTTGAAGGCATTAGTGAGCCTGATTTGTTTGGCCCTGTCAGCGACATTGAGCATACCTAGTGACTGAAGTTGTTCCTGGCCAACATGTGATCTGGGTCCTAGGTTCAGCATGAACCTAACCATTTTATTTTGAGTGACCTGAAGTTTGTGCTGTGCTGATTTAGATGATGCAGAGTACCAGGATGACACAGAATAGTCAAAATGACATTGAACAAGCGCTTGGCAGAGGGTCTTTTTGGTCGCCGCGGGCAAGCATCCCACCTGTCTATACAGGTAATTTATACGTGCTCTACACTTACTCAGGATAGATTCCAAAATTGTTTCACCTGACAAACTCGCGTCCAGTTTTAGTCCGAGATATTTAACTTGTGACACTGTTGTTATAGGAATATCATTACAGTTGACCGAGAAGCCCACAATGTCTTTCAGTTTGCGTTTTGTTCCACATAAGATGGCTTCCGTCTTGCCCAGGTGAAGAGATAGTCTATTGTCCACTAGCCATTCACTACATGATTCTAGTTCTTTGGAAAGTGAAGCGGCAATACTTATTGGGTCTTTTCCTGAAACCAGGAGCACGCTGTCGTCTGCATACAGTAATAATTTACATGAGACGCTCAGTTCCATGTCGTTCACATAACAGAGAAAGAGTAAGGGACCAAGGATGCTTCCCTGCGGGACCCCACAGTTAATTGGCATAGGATCAGATATATTATCGTCAATTTTGACTCTTTGAGTTCTACCACTAAGATAAGATTTAAACCAGTTCACAGATCCTATGCCCATTGCTTGTAGTTTATTACATAGGATATCATGGTCTACTGTGTCAAACGCTTTTTGTAGATCAATAAGAACCATACCGGTGTAGTTACCTTTAGAAATTTCTTTACGAATGTGATCCGTTAAGTGGATGAGACAGGAGTCTGTCGAGTACATGCATCTGAAACCTGATTGAAACTTATAGAATAGATCATTTTGTTTGAGGTAGTGTTCAATTTGGGTGTATACCGCTCTTTCAAGGATTTTAGATACAATACATAATATGCTAACTGGTCTGTAGTTACCAACTTCTAGTTTATTTCCTTTCTTGAATAGAGGGGTTACAATAGCTTCCTTCAGTTCAGCAGGTACAGTGTTGGTGTTAATTGACAAGTTGATGATGTGGGTTAGGGGGCCTGCTATACCAATGGCTCCATCTCGTAGA
Organism: Lithodes maja; assembly: GCA_037953745.1. Lineage (NCBI taxonomy): Eukaryota > Metazoa > Arthropoda > Malacostraca > Decapoda > Lithodidae > Lithodes > Lithodes maja. Next base: position 67,866 of record JBAKBP010009006.1, on the reverse strand, counting down.
AATTTGGCAGGAATTTTGTCTGGTCCTGTGCTTTTATGTACATTTAGGTTAGACAGCTCGTCAAAAGTGTATTTTGGTGTAACATTTTGCAATCCAAATGTGTTTGGGTGTATGTCTTTATCTCTGTAGAAATTTCGAAAGGTGGCCGTTGTTGTCGTGTATTTATTGAGAGGTTGAGGTAGGTTCTGTGCAAGTGTGTTTGCTATGGAGGTGAAGAAGGAGTTGAAGTAGGTTGAAATTTGTCGTTTATCGTGGCAAATCTGATCATTAATGGTGAGAGCAATATTAGTGTTAGACGAATCCCTTGTCTTGTTGCTGTAGCCTGTTGTTTTTAGGTGCCTCCATAGTTTCTTTGGGTTATTCTGATATTCCTCTGCCTTATTGTGAAAATAATTAGTTTTCGCTGATTTTATTTTCCTACTTAGTTTATTCCTGGCCCTGTTGAACTCATGTTTCAGACCTTGATCCTGTCTATGTTTCGCTAGCCTTTTTAACAGATTGTCTCTGTGTTCCAGATGGTGTAGTATGTCATTGTTGATCCATGGGTCTGACCTTGCTTTAATTCGTATGTCTTTCAGAGGAGCTATTTCGTCTAGAATGTTTGTGATGATGGTTCTGAAGCCAACCCATGCGTCATTAACGTTTGTACTTCCAAACACTGGAGACCAGTCTGTATTCCATAACATGTCCAGAAATGTTTCTTTATTGTAGTTTCTGAGTGACCTTGTTTTGATAATCTTGTGATTCTCTAGGGTAATTTTTGTGGTTTTTCGTGTGCAATATGTGACGAAGTGATCACTTATCCCAGTCTGTATAACCCCTGATTGGGATATTTTGTCCTCTCTGTTACAGTTTATGTGGTCTATTATTGTGGCAGTGTTCTCAGAGATACGTGTGGGGGTTGTGATGAGTTGTTTGTGATTGTGCATTGTCAGTATATGCCTATATTCTCGTACAAGCCTATCATTTCGTTGTTTGTAACACAGGTTAAAATCCCCTAGTATGATGGATTCATTCCGAGGGTCTAGCGATGACAACGTTCGTTCAAGTTTGGTCAAGAATTGTGTGTCGTCTGGTGGCCTATAGCATACCCCAATTGTGATGAGTCTTGTCCTCGGCAGGTGTAGATCGATCCACAGAGCTTCGTGATTTTCTACATGGAGGTCGGTCCTGGTTGTGTGTGTGAGGTTGTTATTTACATACAGACATACTCCTCCCCCATGCCTATTGCGATCATTCCTAACCATATTGAAACCTTGAATGTTTATTTCACCATCGTTTATACTTGAATCCAGCCAGGTTTCTGTGATTGCAATTATTGAAGCTTTGGCCTTATTAGCTAACAAGTTTAATTCTGACAATTTATGGTACATTGATCTGGCGTTAATGTGGATAAGATGGAGCCCTTTGTTGGTGAACACTCTGTATTCATCTTTGATTTTGAATGTGTCCTGGCTGGATTCTGAGTTGCTAATACTAATTGGTTCATTTACATTAATATTCGGTAATGAATGCAAGGCACATATGTTGCATAGGAATTCCCGTTCTTCACTGTTGGTCTTCTTAGAGATGCACTTCATGTGAGCTACAGTTTTACACTTAACACAGTTTATGATCCTTTGTTTTCTTGTTATGAGTGATTCACATATTTCACAAATGATTTTAGGACCCTTAATAGCTATTTCCCTACATTTATCGCATTCCACTTCTTTTCTGCTAGTAACGTAAGTACATCGATCGTGTACTGTTTCATTACAACTACTACATTGTGACGTTGTACTCCTTTTGTTGAATCCAATATCGCACACTATACATATTTTCCTGTTACTGTTCATCGTATGTCTGGCGGTGTGGTGATCAGCTGTGCGCCGTGAGCGGCTGATGGTGTGTGAGCGCGTGAGATGAGGACAGGTTGTGGCTCCCCCTTGCCCCCCTCCCACCCCTACCTGTATTTGTTGTTTTATGTCCTTGTTCTTGGCCGTTGTTGCTGTTACTTCATTGTCGATGTGTTTGCTAGAGCTTCCTGTTTGTTTGGGTGTTCTGGTTGCATTTGCATGTTGTGTTACTTGGGTCACCGATATCTGTGGTAGTGATGATACAGTTGAGGGTAATGTTGAGTAAGTAGAATGTTGGCACTGTGCTGGCGGTTGCCCTGCGGTCTTGGTTGTGAGTTGGAGCGTGACGGGAGACTTGGGTGCCTGCTGGCCCAGTTTGTTATAACGAATTTTACTGCTAGGGACTGTTGAAACGTCGGTGTCTGCCTTACTTGTTTGGTGGTGAGGTTTCTTCAACGTTGAACTAGGGCCGGGGTTGGTCTCTACATCTCCGCAGCTAATTAGAGTGTAGCACAATAGGTGTTGTAGCGAGGTTGTGCCAGAGTATTTGCCCAGTCGCGGCGTCTTCCCGATATATGAAATAGACCAGGCAGGAATGGTGACAGAAATTTCACTCGTGTGTGATTTCTGTGTGACGAGGTCCCTCAATACTTGTTTAGTGTTGACCTGGTACACTACCGGTCCCCTCTGCATCTGTATATCAGCACAGCCCCTCTGGATGTTGAGAAGGATGATACATAGAGAGAGGGCTACGCCCGCACCCTTCATCCCTCCCGCCATTGGAGGCACAGAGAGGATGCCAGACAAAACACCTTTGGAGCGTGAAACCCTCGGGACAAAAAATTCAAACTCAGAGACCCATTACAGCAACATGCCTGGACGAAAAGACTCATGGATATAGCTTATTATGTTTTCGCTTTAATTCTGAAATATGCTTCTGTAAGTAATTCTATTAATTCTCGTGTTTCACCTAAAATTCTAAAATCGTCCAATCAAGATATAATATATTAACAACATTAGTTCATTTGTTTTATCATTTGCCTGGTACTACATGTGAAGTGTTTTGAAGAGCTCTCAGGCGGCAAAGCTTCACAATAGCGAGGCGTGCGAAAATGTAAAGAGGTAAAATTGTAAACCGAGTTGAGCTGCTGATAACTTTTACAGAACTATTATACTGTATGTTGAATTTGGGGACATCAAAAAGGCAAATACTATCTCAATTAACCGTCAGACTTCCATAATTATACCCTTCCTAAGATCAATAAAATAGTATAATAATAGCCAGAATATAATAATGCGCCATAATCCTCAAAAGGATAACACCTTCAGTATAATGGTGTCATAATAATTGTATTAGGGCTAACACTTAGGCATATTATTCAACATACAAACACGCTCTAGTGATGATTGGAATGCATACTAGTTCTAATATAGTTTTGATTCCCACAGATCCTTCTTATGCTAAGTAATATAGTCTATTGATAACTATAAAATATTGAAAATAGGCATTATCGTACTAAAAAGGTTAACTACGAAGACATTAAATGCGTTCGCAGATAATTGTGTAGCTTTTAGAAAGGAAACATTGGCGTCAACTGTTGAAAATAGTTAATTGAATCAGGTGCTGGTAAAGTGAGTTGGGGGGGGGGGGGGGGGGGGGGTATTTTTCACACACATTTTTGTTTTCGCAATTACACCTACGTATTTTAAACCAAGCATTTTCTGAATTTAGTTAGCTTATAGGCAGTTGGGAATGTGTTTATAATTAATTGAAGATCAAGTAGGGGGTCTTTGTAACTAAATTGGTTGTTTATATTGCATTGGTAGTGGTAATATATGGAACATCAGAATTAGCGATGTCGGAGTAAAGGAAACCCAAATAAACCTGCCTGAAAGAAAGGCCCCGGGTTTGGAGTCAGGGAGGATGACAATACAATTCCCTTGAGGATCATGACGCGTTTTGACAGTTTATTCTGGCTATTATTAGACGATTTTATGCAAGTTAGGTCGGATGTGTGGTCATCATAAGGGTAAAGACTATCTCAACTAACCCTCTGATTTCCAAATCCCCGCCCTAATCTGAATAATATCGTCTAATAATAGCCAGAATGAACTACCAAAACAGGTCATAATCCTCAGGAAGTTGAGAACGTAAGTAAGCAGAGAGATTAAAATGTTGATCATCTTGAAACACATCATTATATGAAGAAAATATAAGTAATTAATGCTCATGTTATCACTGAAGGCTTTTGCTCCTGGTTTCCTGGTAGATCCTCTCTTAAGTCATTAATAACCATATTCTGAATTCTGCCTGTGAGAACGTGACCTTTCAGCACCTAATATATTATTATTTTTTCAATCACATTTACTGTGATGTAAAGTAGAACAGCTAATGATTAACCCCTTCTGTACCGGTAAGATCTGTTTAACATTAATCTGGCTACTATTGGACGATTTTATTAAGTTGCAAAAGGGAACCCAGCAATGAAGAGGCTGAGAACTATCTCACTTAACCCTTTTTACTACCCCAGATCCTTCTGAAACGGTACAAAATCCTCTAAATATAGCTAGAATTTAAATAAAAAGACGTCGCTGGTACGCAAGGGGTTAAATGGCGTCCAATTATGAGATGTATATTATTTGCATAATTATGTTCTCCATAAAAATTAATTGCAGCCCATAAACATTCCTACGATTAATGGGCTCAGCCAGTAATTATAACTTCTATCTTTTGTAAAATGTTGTAACTGTCTTTGGCTAAATTTGATTTGACTTAATTTGATTTGATGTTTAGGAATATAATCATTTGTGAATAATTGGCATATTTAAACGTAGAAGTAGTAAAGGAATTGAAAATCCAATTCACAACACATACCGTAACAATCTCAACAACTACATCATTAACTTGGTAATATCATGTCCACATAACTAAATCACAGCGAATACATACATACATACACACACGCAAGTATATTTAAAACTCTTCATCTACAGAAAGTATGGTTTCAGTCCTTCAATAATTCGTATATTTCCTCGAGAAAAGCTGTGTAGCCTTCTGATGAAAACACTGATAATCTTCAAGGACACTACATCCGCCTTATTAGAAACAATTTATTAGGGAAAATAGGCACCAACAGATTCGCCATATTTTTCTCCATATAGTCCGCATGGAGGATTTTCGTTATTGACAAATTGAAAAAATACCCTTTTCACAGAAAAATACACCAAAACTCTGTCAAAGATGTCAAATAGTGGGGGTGTGGGGCGGCAGCCCCCACCCATAATACTAGGATAGGTTAGGTAAGGTTGTTAGGTTAGGCTAATGTCCTTTCAAAGGGGTATAGGCTAGTAAACACTAGGATAGAAGAAGAAGAAGAGTCCTGCTGCAGTCTCCTTGAATGCTACCAAAATTCTTTGGGCCATAGTTTGAGGTTGGTGCTTACTCTCCATTAAATGTGTGTGTGTGTGTGTGTGTGTGTGTGTGTGTGTGTGTGTTTGATTCACCGAACTTGTTTGTCAAGGGGATTCTACGCAATGCGAGCTTTAGCTCATTATTATCGCGCCTCCTTAACTTGGAATGTATTGCGTGAAGTGCATGTCATGTGTTAGTGTATCGTTGGCTGTGGATGTGAGTTTAGTCTGTAATCAGTCAATTGGCGACATCTGAAATCGAAGGCTTGGGTTGATCTGTACGGTACCAGTCTCACCCGAAGGACTAGGTTGACCTATACGATACCCTTCTCACCTTGTAACAGACCACCAACTCCCAGAGGGGACGTCACAACTTCATCCACTTATACCAGGTTCCTATTTATACTGCTAGCTGAACAGAGGCTACACTGTTAGGAGACTTGCCCAAATGACTCTTCCCCGTCCGGGTCTCGAACCCGGTCGCGCTATCCGTTACGCAACGAAGGTGTGTGTGTGTACGTGTGTCTCCGTACACAAATTTACAGCCTGCCCTTCAACTTAACTTAACATTCGGGAAACTCCGATATGATACTGTGGATGACATTGAGTGTGTTGCAAATTGATTGGTAGAGATATCTAAAATAATAATAATAATAATAAATAAATAAAGAAATAAAAACACCAATTGGTTACGATATTTCTGGTTGATAATATTCAAGGACACTAGTGCGACGTTATGAGAAACAATTTATTAGGAAAAATAGACACCAATAGATTCGCCATATTTTTCTCCATATAGTCCGCATGGAGGATTTTCGTTATCAACAAATTGAAAAATACCCACTTCACAGACAAATACACCAAAATCTAAGTCAAAGCGGAGGTGTGGGGGCAGCAGCCCCCACCTATAATACTAGGATAGGTTAGGTGAGGTTGTTAGGTTAGGCTAATGTCCTTTCAAAGGGGTATAGATAGGCTAGTAAACACTAGGATAGCCTATACCCGGTCAGAGGTAAGAAGAAGAAGAAGAAGAAGAGTCCTGCAGTAGTCTCCTTGAATGCTACTTTTCTGGTTTTTAATCAATTGATGATGGTTGGAGCCTAGAGGTGGGGTGGGAAGGCAAAATGTTCCAATGTACCATTTATTACATTGATGTTCAAAGTAAGACCGTGAAACGAATATATATGTCCAAAGTATCAATTTTCTATACTTTAAAACATTGACAGAAGTGAAAACCTGAGCCATATTCTCCGTTGTCGGGATGTGAGGTGTTGATGTCGTTACCTACTTCCTTAACTTTATCTTCAGCTATTGTCTTTGCTTAGCAGACACTCATAAATGTTCAATAGTCAAGTGATGTTCAGAGGGAAATACTTTTAAACTTCGGTATTACCGACTGGTAGGTGCGATCTTGTTTTTAGCAACTATTTTATGTATGTTTATATATTTTTGTTCTTTAGATACAGTACTTTTATATACCTAGGGCCGTGGGAAGTGAGTATTATCCAACGCTGGGTTTGGTTAGGGAAAATAAGGTTTTCGCCCACTACTGGCAACATAGACGAGAATCTATATTAGTCATGGGGGTTAGGGGGGCAAAGTCCCCTCAACCCATTTTGTATCCACGGCAACCGGTTATTTTCAATTACAGCTTATAGTCTTCTAGCCGACATTTTCCCTGATCTTCATAGCCCTTCCCACTAAGGGGGGGGGGGGGGGGAGGCGTGTTTTAAAATTGTTGGATAATGGGTAAAAACTAGCCTAATTTCCGACGGCCCTCGGTATATAAAACCATTGTAGCCTATCTGAAGAAAAAACGGAAGAGGAGTAATAGAATCAAATAGTTGCTTAAATCACGATCGCACCTCAATATCAGACATTCCAAAACGTGTGACCGTGACTGTTTAACCCCTTCTCTACCGCGACGTCTTTTTCATTTTATTCTAGCTATATTTAGATGATTTTGTGCAGCTTTAGAATGATCTGTGGTAGTAAAAATTGTTAATTGAGGTAGTTCGAAGCCCGTAACTGCAGGAGGCCCTTTTTAAACTGAAGAAAATCGTCTAATAGTAGCCAGAATAAAGTTAAAGAGACGTCGCCGGTACAGAAGGGGTTAACACTGTTTGGGTGTCATGGCAGCAGGCGACCCACACACATTTATCACCTCCACCAGATGTTACGGTCAAAGTTGATATTTCCTGAGCCAAATACATACTTCACCTCACCTTATAGCAACTGTCGTAAGTTATCGCGAGGGATGGAGGCCAGCATCAACTATAAATCACCGTGGATAAGCCTCTAACTCTCTCTCACACACACACACGCACGGAGCATTAAGTCACTGTCAGGTTCCAATATTACATATAAACCTTCTCGATGTTCTCACTGAGAGCACCCGACATCCCGACCAAGATAAATGGAACAGACGATACTCTCTGAAACGCATAAACTAAACTGGCGATGCTAAAATGATTCCAATAATGTATATTGGTTACAACTCTATTTAATCATAAGATAACTCAGTATTATATCAGCTATTTTTGTTATATATTTGATATACTTGCATGAAACGCATTGCATATACAGTATATCTATATATTCGCAGTAGATGGTTTAAACACGATTATAATCGTGGGAGAGTTACTCAGATGTTTTGGAAAAGTACGTTATGCACTGAAAATGTATGTCAATAGTACTGTTTTAGTTCGGTTCGAAGTTCCGTTTAATAACGATCATCCATGTAGCAGAGGCATGCTTTTTAGCTATATATCATCAAACTGGGGTGCGTTGTGGTACGACATGTGTACATAATACAAAACCAATACAACACCAAACACATTTGCGCACGGCCTAAAATGTCAAAGCAAACTTAAGTTGAACGTAAAGTATAGGCCTAGCTCTGTAACTCATATCGTTGGCCGAGGTCTTCGACTTTTGATCGAAAAATGTGTGTAATAGCCGCTTCTGGTGGTGAAGCTTCCATCAGACTGGAGTTTCTCCGTATTAATTTAATATATGGTCGCATATGTTTGCTTTATAATAATATAACAAGCTAAAATAGGAACTGCACAATTTAATTTGTGTGTATTAGTCAAGATTTGTCTGGCGAAACCCCAGGTATTTTGAAAGATACGAGTCTTAATTATTTTCTATGAGTTAAGCAGTGGTTAAATCAACCCCTAGTACGTGTTTTGTTAATGGCCTTGAAAGAAAATTTATTGTCATGAGTAACTGGAATAAAATATCAGTGTTAATTATTTTACAGTTCGTCCACACACACTTATTCCCTCTCAATACTTTGAGTTTTGTCTGTTTTAGCGTTGACGTCAAAACATACGAACATAAGAAAACGGGATTCTGCAGAAATCCGATTGGCCCACACACGGCAGATCCTTCTCACCCCTAACCCACCTCGGCAATGTGACTATCTACTTTTGTTAACCCATCTATATCGTTCTTGATCCTACAACACTCGGTAGCCCATTCCACACATCTGCAACTCTGTAACCTAAACAGTAATTGCCTATATCTTTTCAGAAACGAATTTGAAACCATATTTTCCGAGTTCTCTGGTTATCATCAAGCTTCAGTACATCTTTCATGTCCCCTTTTATAATCCCACTTACCCACTTGAACACCTCTATCATAATCCCCTCTAACTCCGTGTCCCTCTAACGAATGTAAGCCTAATTTCTTCAAAATATACTTAAGGGGAGATGGGTCGTTTTTCTGGTCCCCCTTCTTCCTCATGTTTTACTCTATTGGTGTTCAGATTTTAAGACTTACGGCCCATTAGTTTGGCGATTTTAAGACCCTTCGCCCAATATTTGTGTCAATATTAAGACTTTTCGTGTAATTTAGGTGTCGATTTTTTCCTGGCGATCGATAGCGAGCCTGCAATTTAAGAGGAACCGGCCTTGGGCCGGGACATTTTTCGATAGAAAAATGTACAAATTTATCTTGAAGAAGGGTCTTGGGCGGATGTTATTTAAGCTTGATGGAGGTCTAGGGAGGAAACTAAAAAAAATATAAAAAATATACATCAATGAACAAGTAAATATGCCCATTCCCCCTTAAGTAAATATCAAATCTAATTTATTCTTTCCTCTCACTTAAACAGTAGGCTACCATAGTGCGGTTGGGAGTATGAACATGATTAGATTAATATCCAGTATTCGAGAATGGATAATAAGTCGTAGGCGTGTGCATAAACCTTTAACCGTCCTGGTGGTGTAATGGTTAAGGTGGCAAAAATATGTGTGTGATAACCCGGGTTCGAATCCCGGTGGATCATATATACTTTAATTAATTTCATTGGGGGTGTGGTGGTGAGATTAATAAAAATAATATTATTAGTAGGTTTAGGGATATTTCTTCGAGAGGCCGGTCTATATGATCTGTGCCCCATGAATATTCTTTCCTCTCACTTAAACAGTAGGCTACCATAGTGCGGTTGGGAGTATGAACATGATTAGATTAATATCCAGTATTCGAGAATGGATAATAAGTCGTAGGCGTGTGCATAAACCTTTAACCGTCCTGGTGGTGTAATGGTTAAGGTGGCAAAAATATGTGTGTGATAACCCGGGTTCGAATCCCGGTGGATCATATATACTTTAATTAATTTAATTGGGGGTGTGGTGGTGAGATTAATAAAAATAATATTATTAGTAGGTTTAGGGATATTTCTTCGAGAGGCCGGTCTATATGATCTGTGCCCCATGAATAATATTCTTTCCTCTCACTTAAACAGTAGGCTACCATAGTGCGGTTGGGAGTATGAACATGATTAGATTAATATCCAGTATTCGAGAATGGATAATAAGTCGTAGGCGTGTGCATAAACCTTTAACCGTCCTGGTGGTGTAATGGTTAAGGTGGCAAAAATATGTGTGTGATAACCCGGGTTCGAATCCCGGTGGATCATATATACTTTAATTAATTTCATTGGGGGTGTGGTGGTGAGATTAATAAAAATAATATTATTAGTAGGTTTAGGGATATTTCTTCGAGAGGCCGGTCAATATGATCTGTGCCCCATGAATATTCTTTCCTCTCACTTAAACAGTAGGCTACCATAGTGCGGTTGGGAGTATGAACATGATTAGATTAATATCCAGTATTCGAGAATGGATAATAAGTCGTAGGCGTGTGCATAAACCTTTAACCGTCCTGGTGGTGTAATGGTTAAGGTGGCAAAAATATGTGTGTGATAACCCGGGTTCGAATCCCGGTGGATCATATATACTTTAATTAATTTCATTGGGGGTGTGGTGGTGAGATTAATAAAAATAATATTAAGCTGAGGGACGGGCGAATATGGTGCCCTGTTGTGTTGGTGATGGAATATGTTAAGCCAACTGTACCGGGCCTTTGTCTCTGCCCGGGAACCCTATAATATTATTATTATTATTATTATTATTATTATTATTATTATTATTATTATTATTCCTCCCCCTGCAGGTCTGGTTAATTAAGTCTCCACCTTTGATGTGGTAATCCCGGGTTTTATTGACGACATTACCCAACTATTATTGTGCGATTAACATATTTAAAGGGGTACGGTTTATTTTTTGGTCTATTTATATATTTATATATTTAATGTTTACTTTCCTCCCTAGACCTCCATCAAGCTTAAAGAAACACCCCCTAGAGCCTAGACCCCCATTCGAGATTAATTTGTACATTTTTCGGTAGAAAAATTTTCCGGCCAAAGGCCGGTTCTTCCTAAAATTACAGGCTCGCTATTGCTCGCCAGGAAAAAAATCGACAACTAAATGGCACGAAAGGTCCTAATATTGACAAAGACATGGGCTGAAAGGTCTTAAAATCGCCAAACTAATGGAACGAACGAACGTCTTAAAATCTCAAAACTAATGGAGTTAAACATGACGGAGAAAGGAGTCAAGAAAAAGTAACCATCCCCCCTTAAAAGGCCACGAACCTGGCATTCTTTCAAGCTGTAGAATAACGTTATGGTTGTGATGTATCATATATTAACTGGAAGACAAAAGACTAGAACAGAGTATATGAGTCTTCCACTTCAATGGATAAGGGCTGGTCCTATCCAGACTGACGTTTGGCATCCTCTACCCAGCCTTAGCCGTTTCTGTCAGTCTATTTTCCTGTGCTGCTTTTAATTTTACGTGCTGGTGAGATCGCTCAATTGGGTGGCACTACAAGGTGGGCTGCGGACGGTGGGGGCATTGGCCCAGGGGGTGCAAGCCCATAGGCTAGTGATCCCCCCCACACCCCTTCAGAGACAGATCTCCTCTCACCCTGGCCCCTTCAGAGGACCAAACATCTGGATGGCTTCGGTCTACCGGACTCGGGACTGCTCGGCCAGACAATCTTTGGGAACTACAACAATAACAACGCAACAAAGTATATTAACTCCTTCATTACCGAGGTCGTCTTTTAATTACGTTCTGGCAATTATTATAAAATTTGATTTAGCTGAGGAAGGGCATGCGCTAATTTAAAGGCTTCCAAGTATCCCAATTCATTATTTTAACTAACACACGTCATTCCTGAGTTGTATAAAATCGTCAAAATATATCTGAAATAAGAGAAAAAGATATCCCCGGCAGTGAAGGGGTTAACAAGCACCCATACATTTACACGGGGAGATGGGACTAATCAGGAGGTCCTCATGAGGGACAGGTTCGCTTGGGGGCGTTTTGTGTACGGTCATCCTCATAAAGGGAAGTAGGGTGTCCGGCAATAGATAGATTGATAGATAGAAACCAATTATACCCACGTCAATTCCCCCCCCCCCCTCCCCCCAAAACAAAACAAAAATGCCAATACCATAAACAACTACATTAACAACAATAATAACCATACCAAGTGTTTACACACACACTGGTACTAACACCCTGTTCACACTATAAACACCTACATCAATTGTTTACACTATAAACACCTACATCAATTGTTTACACTATAAACACCTACATCAATTGTTCACACTATAAACACCTACATCAATTGTTTACACTATAAACACCTACATCAATTGTTCACACTATAAACACCTGCATCAATTATTTACACTATAAACACCTACATCAATTGTTCACACTATAAACACCTACATCAATTGTTCACACTATAAACACCTACATCAATTGTTTACACTATAAACACCTACATCAATTGTTTACACTATAAACACCTACATCAATTGTTCACACTATAAACACCTACATCAATTGTTTACACTATAAACACCTGCATCAATTGTTTACACTATAAACACCTACATCAATTGTTCACACTATAAACACCTACATCAATTGTTTACACTATAAACACCTACATCAATTATTTACACTATAAACACCCCCGTCAATTGTTTACACACCTACATCAATTGTTCACTTTGTCAATTCACCTATACATTTACTTCAACACTATCAATGTCCGCATCACTTACCACTCGTGTTATCACCAGCTTTGTTTTGCAATGTGTTCATAAATCATATTTCTTTGATCGCTCTGAAAATATACTAACTGTTTCAGAAGTTGATTCCACTGGGACATATATACATTGTATGCGCCCTGTGAACATTTTATATATTTCCCAAAATCACTCAATACATATAAATGGGCCAGAAAGCATTGCGAATGTAATAGCTAAATATATACGCTAAATGTTGTTTAAATATTTAGAGTGTGATATCTACTCTTGCAGATAATAGATTCTGTGTTCCATTGTTTGTTTGTTTGTTTTCTTCACCTGACGGTAACTTAAATATTATAGCAGTTGATCTCTCAAAACTAAATAAAAATATATCCTGATTATTAACCTAATAATAATAAATAGTATTATTATAATTAATGTAATAACAATTAGAATAATAATACAAATATATTTTAATAATAATAAAAAATAATAAAAAAACAAATAATAATAATAATATTAATAATAATAATAATAATAATAATAATAATAATAATAATAATAACAATAATAATAATAATAATAATAGTAATATAAATAATAAAAATAAAGTATATATCCACCAGCCTTAAGCCACGACAATTGTCTACCGAAAAATATACAGATTTACCTCAAGGCGTCTTGGGGATGTATTTTATCTCACTTAGGCTATCTCACTTCCCCATTTTTACTATCACAGATTCTTCTTAAATTGCACAAAATTGTCTAACTATAACTAGAATAAACTGAAAAGAATTCGCCATACATAAGAGGTAAAAACCACCGAAACAACTTAAGTAACTAAAGCACGTCTAGAAAATCCATGGGCTTTGTGAAATACATTATGCAAGACAGACAGTATAATTATGAGGGATGAGACGGGAAGACTGTGGAGGCCTTTTATCCTATTATGCCTTGACCAACTTAACCCTTTATGTACATATTTGTTATTCTATTCTGGCTACTAGTAATCGTTTTTATTCAGTTTAGGAAGGATATCTAACAATTATAACACTTACAAGACCCCCTTCAAGATAAATTTGTACATTAATAGGTAGAACAATTTCCTGGCCGAAGGCCAATTTCTCTTAAATTACAGGGTCACTATCGCTCGCCAGGCAAACATAAATGTCTAAATGGGACGAAAGGTATTCATGTGTACACCTAAATGTGACGAAAGTTCTTAAAATCAACAAACTAATGGGGCGAACATCTTATAATCTCAAAACTAATGGGGCTAAGCATTAGGAAGAAAGGGGACCAGAAAAACGGCCCATCTCCCCTTAAACAACCGAAGCAACCGACGTAACTAAAGCACGTCTAGAAAATCCTTTATGTACATCCTGTTTATTCTATTTTGGCTTCTAGTAATCAATTTGATTCAGTTTAGGAACGATATCTAACAATTATTACACTTACAACTTACAAGGCACCCTTCAAGATAAATTTGTACATTTTTCGGTAGAAAAATGTACTGGCCCAAGGCCAGTTCCTCTACAAATTACAAGCTCGCTATCGTTCGCCAGGAAAAATTTGACACCTAAATGGGACGAGAGGTCTTCATATTGACACCTAAATGAGACGAAAGCTCTTAAAATAAAATAAAAAACTAATGAGGCGAACATCTTAAAATCTCAAAACTAATGGTGCTAAACATGAAGGAAAAGGGGGTCCAGAAAAATGACATACCTCCCCTTAAACCACCGAAGCAACCGGCGTAGATAAATTATGTCTAGAAAATCCACGAGCTCTGTGAAATACATTATGCAAGACACAGTATACTTTATATGAGGGATGAGAGAGGAAGACTGGGGAGACCTTTTATCTTATTAGGCCTTAAGCAACTTAAAGGGGGGATGGTTCGTTTTTCTGGGCCCCCTTCTCCCTCATGGTTAGTCCCATTAGTTTTGACATTCTAAGACGTTCGTTCCATTAGTTTGGCGATTTTAAGACCTTTCACCCAATGTATTTGTCAATACTAGGACGTTTCATGCCATTGAGGTGTAATTTTTTTCCTAGCGATCGATAGCGAGCCTGTAATATTAGGAGGAACCGGCCTTCGGCTGGGAAATTTTTCTATCGAAAAATGTACACATTTATTTTGAAGAGGATCTAGGGTTTTTTTTTTTTTTTTAAAGTTTGATGGAAGTATAGGGAGGAAATTAAAATATAATCAATACATTAATACAGACAACAAAATTTCCCCTACCCTTTTTATACAAGACAAATATTATCCACTTCAAGAATGTGACATACTCGATTTATATTTAAATTGGCGGATATTTTACTCGCTTAACAGCTCAATTCATGATAACTAATGGAAAAATAGGAAACAATGTGGAATTTTAATATATGTTCAGGGTTTCTTTTTAAGTGAGAGAAGGGAAAACTAAGTTATATAATAATAATGACTTGAAATTATTGGTCATATTACCATAAATTGATCAACAAATAACTGCGTGTAACCTTTGATAAAACTTAGTCAAGCCAATTGAGACAAGAAAACTAAAGATAAAACGCACTCAACTGGAGCAGCAGCACTCTAGGTAATTAAACGGAGCTGAAATATGTCATAAAGTATATTCAGAATTGTCAATTCTTTGATGAAACTCACCAAAGCAAATTGAGAAACGAAAATTTAAAAAAAATACAAACTCAAATGGAGCAGAAAAACAACGCAAGACTAACTGAGCTGAAGTATGGCATAACTTATATTTAGAAAATGCCACACCACTTTTCTCGAGCTTTCAGAAAAAAATACTAAATACTTGGAGTAGGAATCCTGGAGAGGCAGAACAAAAGCACAGCGAGACAGAATAGCAGCTGCATAAAGAAATAACCTCTGCCGAAATAATTATATGAATGTCTTTAAAAATAGACTTCAACATAATTAACAATGTACAATAGTATTATATTTTGTTGGAAACAGGAAATGAAAAATTATAAATGGGGATTTGTTATATATATATATATATATATATATACAGGTATATACAGTATATATATATATATATATATATATATATATATATATATATATATATATATATATATATATATATATATATATATACAGTATATATATATATATATATATATATATATATATATATATATATATATATATATAACTTGCTCTCTCTCTCTCTCTCTCTCTCTTTATTGCTAGGTAATTTGTGTTATTAGAAGAAGCTACCTTGGTTTCTCTCTTTCTGCCCTTGTATTTGTATTGCATATATTTTATAATGTGATATGCATGCAGTATAGTGATGCAAAGATAGTATGATAGGCTGTTAACCAGATAGTCATCAGATCCAACCTTCACCATCTTTTACGGAAAGTTTGTCAGTGGCTTAAGGGGAGACGGACCATTTTATTTTATTTTTTTTTCTATTAAATCGTGAATTACTTTGTTTTCTCGCTAGACCTCCATCAAGCTTACAAAAACACTCCCTAGACCCCCCCTCAAGGTAAATGTGTAAATTTTTCGGTAGAAAAATTCGGCCGGTTCTTCTTAAAATTTCAGGCTCGCTTTCGCTCGCCATGAAATAATCGACACCTAAATGGCACGAAAGGTCTTAAAATTGACAACAAAATGGGGAGAAAGGTGTTAAAATCGCCAAACTAATGGGCCGAACGTCTTATAATTAAAAACAAATGGGGCTTAACACGAGGGTGAAAGGGGACCAGAAAAACGACCCATCTCCCCTTAATCTCAACAGTCCATCAGCCTCACCTAATTAGTTAATCACGGAGCCTTCCATGTACAGTCACGACCATAAGTCCCATTCCGTCTTCCCAACTTTGACTTACGTTTCTCTCTATTTAGTTAGTCAAGATTATTCCTCAGCCCAGCTCAAGCAAGCCTGAATATATAGGCTTCTTTCTTTTTTGTTAAGGGGTAAAGAGTAATAGTGCTGTACTAGCCAATAAAGACCATTTTCCATCCCTTTGCTCAAGGGAGCCAGTATCAACTAGGCGGGCGCGAACTCCCAACTCCCGGGGTGTATCTCAAAACGCTCTCCACTAGAATAGCTGGCTGACTGGTGTCAATATTCAATGTGCTTCTCCTTCTTCCTCTTCCATGTCCTCCTCTCCCTTCTGTTCCTACACCTTATACTTTTGCCTTTCATCCACCTCCATCTCTCCTCCTCCTCCTCCCCCTCCTTCGCATCATCTTCTTCCTCCTCCCCATCCCTCTCCTTCTCCTCCCCCTCCCTCTTCTTCCTTCTCCTTCTCCTCCTCCTCCTCCTCCCCCTCCCTTTCCTTCTCATCTTCTTCCCTCTCCTTCTCCTCCTACCCCTTCTTCTTCTCCTCCTCCTACCCCACCCTCTCCTTCTCCCCCTCCCTCCCTCTCCTTCTCCTCCTCCCCCTCCCTCTCCTCCTCTTCATCTTCTTCCGTCTCCTCCTCCTTCTCTTCCTTCTCCTGTCTCCTCTTGGTTTGTTTCAATGGTTAATCAATACCAACAACCACTCAAATGTCAGTATTTTCCCATTATCTTTTTCCGTGCAGGGTCGGAGGAAGCTCAATTAATGTTGTCACATTTTTCGAAGCGATTTTTTCAGAGAGTTTTGCATAAAGATCATGCAGAACTTTGCTTTAAGCCCTTGAAGATTATGATGCATTTTGTCAGTATACTTTAGCTATTATTAGACAATTCTATTCAGCTTAGGAAGGACCTATAGGCATCTAAGGGGTCAAAACCAACTTAATTATGCCTCTGACTCCCACAGATCTTTTCTAAGCGGAATAGAATCGTTCAATGTACGCCAAAATATGTCAAACTGCGTCATAATCCTTAAGGGGTAAATAGTTCCTGCCCTTGTTGATCCCATTACATGATCATCCTCGTGTAGTGACAGATAGCCGGGAATTTTAGTCGCAAAGTTGATTTCGAGTTGTGAAGTAAATTACGAGGAAGACAGACTGGTTGGTCAAGCTGATCTCCGAGACTCTTGTATTGATGGTGTAATGGTTAGAACGTGTAGGTTTTGTATGTGGTATTCTGGGATCGAATCCTGGGAGGAGGTGTTAACCCTTTCAGGCACATATGACGCAGATGTTGCCAGACTAGCAATAAGAAATAGAGTTCTCTCACTCTTATAATTACCTCTCCAACATTAGTTTTCTGCCCACAGCTAACTCAAAGACAACTGCAGAGGTTGAAGTAACTAAACTAAAGGTTTCTAAATACCCCTGATGGTAGCAAAGGCTTTGAAGTATCCCCAATAGGCTCAAAATAGCGTCATATGTCAGAGAGGGTTAAGACGGTGTTAAAAATAATAATGGATGTTTGGCGGGAGTGTATGCTGGAGTCACATCTGAGTAAAATACTTCATGTTCTATAGCATATTATCTAATGATTTTCTCGTCTCTCTTGCATTGATTTTTTAAGGGGGTACTACTCGTTTTTTATGGACCTCCTTCTCCCTCGTGTTTGGCCTATTAGTTACGAAGTTTTAAGACGTTCTGAGAGAGAGAGAGAGAGAACGATCCCGTGGGGTATTATGTGAGAAAGCCTCTCAGAGTGATGCTGAAATGGGAGGAGGCGATTTTAATACCTTTCGCCCCATTTCGTTGTCAATTTCAAGACCTTTCGTTCCATTTAGGTGTCGATTTTTCCAGGTGAGCAAGAGCGAGTCTGTAATTTTAAAAGGGAACCGGCCTTTGGCCGGAAAAATTTCTATCGAAAAATTTACACATTTTTATTGAAGGGGGGTCTAGGGGGTGTTTTTGTTAAGCTTGATGGAGGTCAAGCGAGGAAACTAAAAAAAAATATATATATATATAAAATATATACATATATAGGCCAAAAACCAAGCAGTACCCCCTTAAAGTTGTAAATATAAAGCCAAATCTCTCAACCCTGCCAGACAAATCGCTTTTGATGCCAGCCACCGAAACGAATCCCCCACTAAAATGTATTGCGTGACCACGGCTTAAAGAGAAACTGCTGGTCCGAAATAAAAGTATATAATATGTTGTAGAGAACAATTAAACAATGACGATGGTGAATACCGAATGAAATGGTTAGATTTAGTTCGAAGTTAAACGGTCCGAAAGGCGAAATATTTCACCCTTCTAAAATAGTGGTACTTCCGATAGAATGAGAACACACTTAATAATTTCAAGCTATAATAAAAGTGCAACATATGTCTATCAATGCAAACGAGAAATACACTGAAACTGCTCATATTTTTGTGAGCATTTCCACAACCATCTTCCTAAAGGCTTGACTATATCCTGTTCCAAATAAGTAAGCCAAACTCTTGAACATTAACCTCTATACTTCACAAACAACTAAAGTAATCGAGCTTATATTTCTACCATTTGGGAAGAGTTAACGTGGAAACAGGTGTGGAAATCTACAGCCTATTTTCTCTATAATTTTTTGAACTACAGAGGTTAGAATTCACAGTTTCTGGACTACCTATTTGGAACAGGGTAGAGTTGGTTATATTCACGAACAACATTATAAAGTTACCGAGTAATTGTAGGAATTACAGTAGACAACAGATCGGCTTCAGGTAATATACAGTACTATAACCATTATATACTGGTACGGTCGCGCTAATAAGTCATGTCCGAGCCGTCATTACGTTTGGCTTGCTCTGTGCTGTATTAATGTCTGTCAGATGTTGAATAGGTTGGGTAAGTGTAGGAACATGTTTGTATATTCCACTTGATATGAAGAAATGAAGCTTAGATATTGCCGATACTAATTATTGATCAAAACATACTTGGTGCCGAAACATCACTTATTAGCGCAAATGTACAATCGGCCAAATAAGTGATGTCTCGGCACCCAGAATATTTTGATCAATAATTGGTATCAGCATTATCTAAACTTTATTTCTTCATTTTGAGTAAGGTATACAAACATGATCCTACACTTACCCACCCTATTGAACATCTGGCAGACATAAATACATCACAGAGAAACCCGAACGTAATGGCAGCTGAGACAATACTTATTATACAGAAATTAATGCTACTCATAAAATGGTATACATTCTAATTTACCTCCATGTCTTGCATATCTATGATAAGATAGATAGATAAATAAAGATAGATATATAGATATAGATAGATACTGTAGATATAGATACTGTAGGTAGATAAACCACACTCGTGTTTTTTTCTATTTTATGAACAATCTCCATCTGTTTACTCTATTTTTAAGAGACATTCGTGTTATGTATATATGTAAATGCCTATTGTATAAACACAGAACAAATGGGACTTGAAAATCCATTCCTTCACTTACTTCATTCGCCTCTCTCTCTCTCTCTCTCTCTCTCTCTCTCTCTCTCTCTCTCTCTGGTATAATATAATAACCCTCTCTCCAGACTATGGCCTGGTCCTCGCCTGCTAATAATAATAAATAATAATAATAATCTTCTGGTTACTTATATAGCGCCCGTCTCTCCTCCTTCGAGGATTCGCAAGCGCTTGGCTTTCTTTAGTCTACCAGAGACCATTACCCATCCCCCTTGCTCATGGGGAGATGGTAACCACCGGCTGTATCCCAGAAAAACTTTTCAATCTGAGCGGGGATTGAACGCGAGACCTTCAAGGTGGGAATCAGGCACGCTATCAACTGAGCCAACCGGACGGCTAGACAGGTTATCTATATTATCTCTCCGCTCTTTACTACATTTTACTTTTTATCACACTCTCCCTCCGTTTCATATTTTATCTATTGTGTTCATATATATCGTTTTCATATTTGTCTATTCATATTCTCTAGTTTTCATATTTGTATCTATTATATATTTATACTATTTATCTATCTCTCTTTACTACTTTTTATCACTTGGCACACACTCCCTCCGTTTCATATTTTATCTATCTTATTTCATATCTATCCTTTTCATATTTATCTATTCATATTTTACATTTTTCACGTGTGTATCTATTATCATATTTTACTATACATCTATCTCTTTTTACTACTCTTCATCACTCGGCATACTCTCCCTGCGTCTTATATCTTATCCTTGTTGTCCACTTTCTCTATTGGAAAAATTGACATTCTCTGATCCTGTTAGCTGAGTGTAGTGAATCGTAAGTTAAGTTAAAGAGATTTTCTTCCTGCTCTCTCGCTCGCTCTCGCTCTCTCTCTCTCTCTCTCTCTCTCTCTCTCTCTCTCTCTCTCTCTCTCTCTTCTAAACACACAAACACACACACACACACACACACACACACACACACACACACACACACAGCCCGTAGCCTAGTAGGTAGAGCTCTCGTCTCACACACGAGGGGTCGGGGGTTCAATCCCCGGCCGGGCGGAGACAAATTGGGCTTGTCTCCTTTCATGTGTTAGCCTCAGTTCACCTAGCTGTAAATAGGTACCTGGAATAAGTGGAAGACGTTGTGACGTCCCATCTGGGGTTGGCAAAAATGGTACAAGGCGAGATGGGTATCATATGGTTCACCTAAGCTGATGGCTACCTAAGCCTTCGGGCGAGACGGTACCGTCTATAGTGAGAATGGTACCATACAGATCCACCCTAAGCCTTCGTTTCCGATGTCGCCAATTGGCTAAAAATACAGACTACACACACATCCACAGCCATTCCAACGATACATATAACACCTACACATATAGGAGGCGGGAAATAACGAGCATGCTCACTCCCGCAATACAACTAGAGTAAGTACAACTAGAGTAAGTACACACACACACACAGATACACACATACACACATATTTCTCTGTATGGATTAAATAGATAGATAAATAGATAGATAGATATGGAGTGGTTTTGCTAGTAGACTGGTAATCATATAGTCCCGGGTTTTAATCCCGGTATGCCAAAGGGAAGATATTGTTGGGATGGAATTTGTGCTGTACATTGTACCCCTATACCAACACAACCTGACCAACACACCATACAAATACCCACGTTGTTGCCAATACATTAGCACTGTATGAGCATTACCACATACAAAATATGCTTTGGTGGATGTGCCTTGTGAGTTAGAAGTTTAGTAGGTTGCTTAAGGGAGCCCACCTCGCTTTTTTTTCTCTTTCTCTCCCTCTCTCTTTGGCTTGTATCCATTCGGTCCCATTCAGCCTACTGTTTTAACTCTCAAAGAGCGGGGCCGTTTGTAACATCTACTACCTGCCAAGCGGGCATATTTACCCTAAACGAGCTTCATTCCATGCTCTTTTTCATGCATAAATAAGAGCCAGAGTGTAATACAACTATGTATCCGTGAAAGGGCGATAATAGAGCTTTCCAATGACACCTGAATCATCCTTATACGACAACGGGTTCGCTTGCAACGATGTTGCAACACGAGTACAAAAACCCTAAAATACGGTCATTTCCCGAGATTTTACCCTGTCTAGCGAGGCGAGGGATGTGTAGATATGTGTTATACATGCCAGTAACCTCGCTAGGCTCGGGCCAAGCGGTCAGAGCCCGCCTGTGGTCCTCCCACAGCGTGGACTCTCTCTCAGGGCCGATAATGTGCTCAACATATCTTGCGACTTAAGTCGGGACCCGCTGTTTAGGCTATGGTTCTCTAACCCGACTTAAGTCGAGAGCCGCTGCCTGAGGGTTAAGACGTTTACCCCCATCCAGGTGTCAATATTTCCCTGGCGAGTGGTAGCGAGCCAGCATATATATATTTTTGTTTTGACAGCAAGCTAAATTTGTATATTTTTCGATAGAAAATTGTCTCCGGCGAAGCCAGATTTCTTCATACAATGCTGGCTCGCTATCGTTCGCCAGGAAGAAATCGACACTTGGATAAGGATAAACGTCTTAAAACAGTTGGCTGAATGGGGCCAAATGGATACAAGCCAGGGAGAGAGAAAAGGAGAGAAAGATAAACAAAAAACGGTGACCCCCCTTAAAGAGAGTGAGAGTTGTCAGAGATTGTTAGAGGAGTCTATATGAGAGGGAAATTCGGCTTCGAGACCTCGGAGCTTCACCGGGCCACGAGGAGACAACCAGAAGCCGTAGGTCTATAAAGGTAAGACTACAAACAACTGTAATAAGACCTCTTGAGAGAAATAACTTCATAAAACAAATCAGTCTAAAACGAGTATAACTGCTGCACAAACACTAAGCTATATGTATATCAACATACTCGTACATTCACACTTACACTTACACTTAAAATGACACAACCCTGATGTTACCCCAAGTGTTGGGGCTTGTACCGATGTGTGAATATAGAATAACAGCAATAACGTAATAATATAATTTAACATTATCAACATAGGCTATCACTGTTCCCCTTTCTCTCTACCACACTCCCTCACCGCTCGGAGGGTCAATTTCCTCTTGCATCGCCAGATTTTAACCGATATAGCTACTCTCTTGTTCCCCAATTGCTCTATTATATTATCTTTCTGTCCCGCACACAGCTAAGCGCGCTCGTGTGGAAATAATGGAGACATTATTTCTACTTCTGGAGGTTCATAAGTGGCTGAATTTATCCGCTCTATTTCACTGCAACAGCTTCTACATACATCAATTAAATATCAAAGTGAAGCTATATTTAAGTTATAAACAGTTTCCAGAGGAGGGTTTACGATGTTGAAAAGAAGACCCAACAAAAACAAAACTGTTCCCTTCTGCCCTATTTATTTTTCTGAAGTTTGAGCGGTGGATAGTGTGAAGAGTTACAGCCTAAAAGACACTACGTATTGGTATCCAATGAAAATAACTATGCTTAACCCTTTTTGTACAGGTGACGTCATTTTTATTATATTTCGGCTACATTTAGACGATTATATGAAGCTTAGGGTGGATATATGATAAATTAATTGAGTCTTTTCATGGGTAGACGTCCTTCCTAAGCTGAATAAAATCGTCTAATAGTTGCCAGAAGATGGTGAAAAGGACGTCACCAGTAATAAATGGGTTTACCTTTTCTGAATATACATCAGTTGACGGTATCTTTAGCGCCAAATTAATTTTATATGAAATTCGTTGCGTTCCACAGTACTATCACTGATCTATAGAACTTACACAATTCATACAGCTTAGAAATAACCTTTAGCAATCAAAGTGTAAAGTCGATCTCAATTAACCTTTTGACTCACGCAGATCCCTCCTTCCCTTAACGTGAGGCTTACTAAAATCGTCTAGTAATAGCCAGAATAAACAGTCAAAATATGTCATAATCTTCAGTGGGTTATTTTATCAAGCTTAGAGTTTGTCTTGCTTTCTTGAGAGCTTTCCTAGAGGCTAACTTAAGGAGGTGTCACACAAATCCAGCTCCTTTCCAACAAATTTGGAATCCTCACAAGCACTTTAAATCCAGCTCTTTTCTATAAACACGGAAATTCTAACAATCGCACAAATCAAGCTCATCAGGTCAGGTTAGGTTAGGCGAATGTCGGTGATTAACGCCTATTGCAACGGCTCCCCTTTGTGTGTGTAGTGTGCTTGTCATAAAACCTGAAATCCTAACCACACAAATCCAGCTCCTTGCCAAAAATCCTGGAATCCTGACAACCACACAATCTTCCATCTCTTTGCCTAAACATTCTGGAATCCTAACCACAAAAATCCTCCTGTTCCATGCCAAAAATCATGGAATCCTGACAACCACACAATCTTCCATCTCTTTGCCAAAACATTCTGGAATCCTAACCACAAAAATTCTCCTGTTCCATGCCAAAAATCCTGTAATCCTAGAAATATCCTGGAATCCTTACAACCGCATAATTCCAGCTCTCTGCCAAAAATCCTGGAATCCCGACAACCACACACATTTTCCAGCTGTTTGCCATAATCCTGGAATCATAACAACCACACTCAATCTCCTGCTCTGTCAAATATCTTGGAATCCTTACAACCGCAGAAATCCAGACCATTGTCAATAATCCTGGAATCCTAGAACCCCACACATCCACCTGCTCTTTCCCAAAAATCCTGCATGCAGTGGTTTATCTCTGCGGGTTGACTAGTGTACATAAGCAGGCCACCACCTTTCACCCCCGCCCCGGGCATTCCTCGTACCTGCCAGCTACCCTGGCTGGAAACACGCAGGTAAGAAGCTTTGCCTCTTCGTCTCCTGCACCATCGGGAAATATGTTGTTAAGAGATATTCGGGTGGAGAAATTCACAGTGCTGTTAATGCTTGAATGGAGAAATTACACTGGTCCATTTTCTAAACAGTTAAATTTGCTACCAATTCCACGAGTATAGGAATTCTGCAAGCCTAAGACAATGTACACATTTATGAAAGCTGTGAGTGACGCGTTTGTAACGAATGAGGCTATACATTCAATTCCTACTAGACAAGGATCTCTCGTACAAGTGCCAAGAGGAAGAATCTGTCTGGTAAACCATACATTTATATATATCGGAACTAATATATGGAACAATTTTACAGGAAAGGTAGATAACCATTGAATTGAAAATTGAATTGCAGTTTCGACTCTCTAGAAAAGGACTCTATGGCTGCTCGGCCAGGAAGCCTAGGGAACGACGACTACTACTACTACTACTACTACTACTACTACTACTACTACTACTACCCTACTATTATCAGGAGAAAATGTGGAACTTCGGACAAATAAACCTCCTATAACCTTCCTTCATAAACTATACACACCTTAAAGTCCCTCTCTCCTTAGTTGCATCGTAATTGACCACTTGCGAGTTTCGTTCTATAAGGAAGTTGGAGTTGTAGAAATCGATATTTAGCCAAATTATCAGCTAAATACGATTGTAGTACATGTATAAATTATCAGCTAAATACGATTGTAGTACATGTATAAATTATCAGCTAAATACGATTGTAGTACATGTATAAATTACCAGCTAAATACGATTGTAGTACATGTATAAATTACCAGCTAAATACGATTGTAGTACATGTATAAATTATCAGCTAAATACGATTGTAGTACATGTATAAATTATCAGCTAAATACGATTGTAGTACATGTATAAATTACCAGCTAAATACGATTGTAGTACATGTATAAATTATCAGCTAAATACGATTGTAGTACATGTATAAATTATCAGCTAAATACGATTGTAGTACATGTATAAATTACCAGCTAAATACGATTGTAGTACATGTATAAATTACCAGCTAAATACGATTGTAGTACATGTATAAATTACCAGCTAAATACGATTGTAGTACATGTATAAATTACCAGCTAAATACGATTGTAGTACATGTATAAATTACCAGCTAAATACGATTGTAGTACATGTATAAATTATCAGCTAAATACGATTGTAGTACATGTATAAATTACCAGCTAAATACGATTGTAGTACATGTATAAATTACCAGCTAAATACGATTGTAGTACATGTATAAATTATCAGCTAAATACGATTGTAGTACATGTATAAATTCATAATACCCAATTCAATATACTTTCTATCCATCAGAAACCTACACTATTATTGCATTTCTGTTTAATATCGATGTTTACAGCTTCAACTTCCGTATAGCCTGAAACTCGCAAGTGGTCAATTGGTGATACCCGTTCCACAAACTGCCCCCTCACCCTCCTTCCTGTAAATTCTGGATCCCCTTCTCTGTAATGTTTAGCACCACTAGTATGGGAATTATAAGACATTCTCCCCATTACCTTGGCGAGTTTTAGACGTTTCGTGCCATTTAGGTGACGATTTTTTTTCCTGGCAACTGATAGTGAGCCTGCTATAGTCTGTTCGCTGTAAATAGGCGAGAAATCATGACCTCTAGCCTCTGTAACTCAAAAACTACTAGAGTAATCAAGCTAATATATCTACCATTTGGGAAGAGTCAGTCAAGGAATAGATGTGGAAATTTACAGCCAATTTGCTCTTGCCCTTTTTGAGTTACAGAGGATAGAGGTCATGATTTCTCGCCTACTTACAGCGAATAGACTATAGTAAGGAGAAACCGGCCTTTGGCCAGGGCATTTTATTATCGAGAAAGGTTCATATGTATCTCAAAGTGGGATCTTGGGGTATTTTTCTAAAGCTTGATGGAGGTCTAGGGAAGAAACTAAATAAATGAATAATAAAATAATAAATCATATAAGTAATAGTTATAATATAAATAATATATATAATAACATAATTAATAATAATAAAATCATTAATAATAATAAAACACATAAATAATAAACAAATAATAAATATATGAATTAATAATATGAGTGCCAATTTTTAAACATAGCTTTGGTGGACCGATTTCGCGGCACGTAAGACCTCAGGAACGGGGCAAAAATAAAGTCAGATTAACCGAGAGTGCAAATTACCCATAATCGGCGACTAGGTTCCGCGGTAGACAAAAATACAGAAATACATCAGGAGTAAATACGAGTGCCGAAATACATGCAGCGGTACATGCAAGAACAATACATAAATACATCAGGAGTATTTACGAGCGCCAAAATACATATAGCGGTATATGCAACAATACATAAATATCATCATGAGTAAATATGAGTGTTAAAATATATATATAACGGGTCATACAACAATAGATGTATACCTCAAGAGTAAATATGAGTGCCAAAATATATATAATAGCCTCGGCATTTTAGGTCGGGGTTCGCGGCACATACAAGCCAAGTTACGATTGGCCGCACCCACCCACTGGCGACACAAATTATAATTGATATTTACAACCATCTTAAAACACGACAGGGGGGAGAGAGAGAGAGAGTGCGAGTGAGGGTGAGAGTGGACAAATGTGGGAAGAGGAGGCAAGTGGGGGCGCTCAAATTTATACGAAAACCTAACTTCGGGTCGACGAGGGAAATATAAGTGTTAGGTTTGGGAGTGCTCAAGGATTACAGGTGCCTCCTACCCCAGGGAGTCTGGAGGGGTGGAGATACAATACAGTAAGAGAGGTAGAGGGAATGTGGGAGGAGTGAGGTGAGGGGATAACATACACTAAGAATATTTGAGGCGAGATAGGAGATATTATATAGGAAGTAGAATATAGGAGGCGCCGATGAAAAGGCACGTAGCTTACCGCAGATGAACTGAACTAAGGGAATGGATACAGAGTACAAAGTACAAAGGAGTACAAAGGAAATCAAGCAACAACAGATCTAGTGACCCTTCTAGGTTGCTTGTCCTCCAAAACACTGAGGATCAAGTGTCCAAACAGTGGTTTAGAGTGGGTAAGGGAATATTGGAAAGGGAATTACTGCCCTGGAACTAATGTCCGTGGCAGGATTAGGAAGTTAGTAGGGGACAGATGGGTTAGTAACTGAGGGGGGGATAAAATAAAGTTATTCATTTACAAACGCAGTCAGTCGCGGGTTTGATGCGAGATATTTGTCTAGGCGGAGTTTAAATGAATCAACGGTGATGCAGTCTATAACGTTTCGGGGAAGCCTATTCCACAAGTTGACAACTCGATTGAAGAAGAAATTCTTAGATTCGTGTGAGTTAAAAGATTTACCAATAATTTTGCAACCGTTTCCCCGCGTGTAATTAGATTGGTCGATAGTGAAGTACTTACTACAGTTCATATTGTCGATGCCTTTGATGATTTTGAACACTTGAATTAAGTCACCTCTTAATCTGCGCTGGGTTAAAGGAAATAGATTTAATTCTCTAAGACGCTCTTCGTATGGTTTGTTCTTTAGGCTAGGTATAATTTTGGTAACTCTACGTTGAACTCGTTCTAGCTTGTTTATATCTTTTTGGTAATAAGGGCACCAGGATTGAACGCAGTATTCCAGAAGAGGGCGGACTAAGGAATTGTAAAGGGTTAGGATAACTTCTTTGGATTTATGCTCAAATGACCTGCCTATAAAGCCAATTATTTTGTTTGCCTTCTTAACAACTTCTGAACATTGTTGACTCGGTTTTAGGTTACTCGAGAGAGAGAGAGCTACATAGAGCTACATAGATACATAGACCACACAGACCTCAAGGTCCTTACTAGGCAGTCTGGCCATACAAACGATATATATATATATATATATATATATATATACATTCACATACAGTATACACACATATACATAAATATATGCATATACACACATACATATATATATATATATATATATATATATATATACAGTATATACAGTATATATATATATTTTTTTTTTTTTTTTTTTTTTTTTCCCATATCACTCCAGCCCTCTGTAGATAGAGGTCAAGCCTTCCCTTGAAAGCGTTTATTGTGTCGCTCACCACCACTCTCGCTGGTAGTTTATTCTACTCTGTCGCCACACTGTGGCGACACAAAGAAACTCTTTGTGACATCTAGGTTTGCCTTTTTGGTTTTTAATTTCATTCCATTTCCGCGAATTTGAGTATTATTGTTTAATCTGAATAGTGCATTTACATCGACTTTGTCGAAACCGTTTAGTATCTTAAAGCACTCAATAAGCTGACCCCTCAACCTCCTCTTGTTTAATGAGAACAGGTTCAATCGTTTAAGTCTTTCTTCATATGGTTTATTTCTCAATGAGGGTATCATCTTCGTCGCTCTACGCTGTACTGACTCGAGTCTTATAATGTCCTTGATCAGATAAGGTGACCAGAACTGCACACCATATTCATGGTGGGGCCTCACTATACTTTTGAACAGTGACACTATTACGTTCTCATGTTTATAGGAGAGAGAGAGAGAGAGAGAGAGAGAGAGAGAGAGAGAGAGAGAGAGAGAGAGAGAGAGAGAGAGAGAGAGAGAGAGGAATAACAGACTAGAGAATTCCAGAGGGACAAGAAAAAAAAACATAATATATTCCACGGCGTTAAAGTTAGTCGAGTAACATAGAAAGGTCCTGAGACTGATATAAAAGATGCATGGACACACTAGGGGCACCCGGAAATAAAGTTAAGGGAAGGTTTATGGTTAGTTCTGGACCCCTTTCACCCTCGTGTTTAGCCCCATTAGTTTTGGGACTTTAAGACGTTCGCCCCATTAGTGTATTGATTTATTTGGCGATGGTACATATTGAGCAAAATATAGCAAATACACACCAATATATGAACAAAATAAAAATAAAAAAAAGACACAACAATGGGCTTCAGTGGCGTGTCTGAAAATAGTAAAGGAAATGTTTTTGAAAGGAAAATATAGAAGGTTAAAACAAAAACGGAAAAACTGGCTGTGGAAAATTTGAGGTTGAATAATAGTAGTAGTACATGTCTAGACAGTAATTTAGATGTGAAAGAGAGAGAGAGAGAGAGAGTGTGTGTATGTGGGTCTGTGTGTGAGAGAGAGTGGAATGAGAGATTGAGTGTGTGTGTTAGAGTGAGAGTGTGTGTGTGTGTGTGTGTGTGTGAGAGTCAGACTGAGAGATAGTGAAATGAGAGAGGGGGGAGAGTGTGCGTGTTTTAGAGTGAGGGAGTATGTGAGAGAGAGAGTGAGAGATCTTGTGTGTGTGTGTGTGTGTGTGTGTGTGTGTGTGTGTGTGTGTGTGTGTGTGAGAGAGAGAGAGAGAGAGAGAGAGAGAGAGAATGTGAGAGAGTGAGTGTGAGTAAGAGACAGTGAGAGAGTGAGATAGTAGGAACGGAGATGAGGCCAATGAGAGTGAGA
Organism: Lithodes maja; assembly: GCA_037953745.1. NCBI lineage: Eukaryota > Metazoa > Arthropoda > Malacostraca > Decapoda > Lithodidae > Lithodes > Lithodes maja. Next base: position 37,668 of record JBAKBP010009006.1, on the reverse strand, counting down.
GATAAGAGGAAACGAGAGCCTCAGATGATAAATGAGAACCTTACGAGGGGGCGCCGAGATGAAGGTACCCGAGAATAACGACAATAATGCCAAACTAAGTTGGTTAAGGAGGGATGAGCGTATTTATTTGCTCATTTATGTATCTTTTTAATATGTTCTAAAGTTTTCTCCCTAGACCTCCACCAAGCTTAAAAAAACGCCCGCCCATGACCCTCCTTCAAGATATATTTGTACATTTTTCGATAGAAAATAATTATCCCGGTCGAAGGCCGATTCCTCTTAACAGGCTCGCTATTGCTCGCCAGATATAAATTGATACCTAAATGACACGAAAGGTCTTATTATTGACAAAGAAATGGGGCGAAAGGTCTTAAAATCACCAAACTAATGTGCCTAACGTCTTGAAATCTGAAAACTAATTGGGTTAAACATGAGGAAGAAGGGGGCCCAGAAAAGCGACCCATCTCCCCTTAAGAGAGGTGATTACAGAAAATTGGAACTACAATATATTGCTCCAACAATAGCATGGAATTTGAATATATTTGAATTACTGTATATACAGTATAAGGCATACTGACTCTCATTATACTCTTCCGAATCTACTGTAAATACAATCGTCTAATAATAGCCAGAATGAATTACCAGAGCGTGTCGTATTCCTCAAGGGGTTAACCTTTTCAAGATCTGATACGCATTCTATTTTGTTTTCCGGCTATTATAAGACGTTATTAAATAGATTAGGAAGGGTATAATTATGGAAATCAGAGGATTAATTGAGATAGTCTTTACCTTATAATTCCCACAGATAATTCTTAAACTGTATAAGGTCTAATAATAGCCAGAATGAATTACCAAAAACGCGTCATAATCCTCATGGGGTTAAATGGGTTAGAAATACACAGTACATAATAGAAGCAGGATTGAAATAGCCTGGGGGAGGCTAACAGAGACAATACAAAGGGAACAAAGGGAATATTGTGAGAGAGAAAAGTGGAAGACCCAGACAAAGGAAGTGAAATAACATAGATTAGGGAGAGAATAGGGACCGGTGGTGTCCCTCACAAGTCATTTCGCCTGCAGTCAGAGCGAATTCACTAACTCCTATCCTAGCCTATCTTAATCTGACCTAAATCAACCAGTTCTTATCCTAAACAAAAAATGATGGACCCCCTTCTCCCTCATGTTTAGCCCAATTATTATGTTTTCCCCAACAAGTTCTCTTAATTAGTTTGGCGATTGTAAGGTCTGTCGCCCAAATTCTTTGTCACTATTTAAACCTTTCGTGCTATGTAAGAGAGGGGAGGTGTACAGTATGTATGTAGGGGAGGTGTGGCGGAGTGGTCTTGCCACTGGACTTGTAATCCAATGGACCCGGGTTCGAATCCCAATATGTCAATGGGAAGATATTATTGGGATGGAATTTGTGCTGTACCTAGTATCAGTGCATTACCACAGCACACCGAAACGCCAAAAAAATACCCTCATTGTTCCCTGATTAAATAGCATTGTATGAATATTCCCATATTCAAAAATATGCTACGGGGGGCAATGCCTAGGGAGTTAATTGCTCAATAGGTGGCGTTCTGAGAGTGAGGGTCCGAACCTGGGGGATGAGACTGTGAAGCACAGAGGTGGAGCAGCTTCAGAGATGGAGTTGCTTCGAGCCGTGAAGCTTCGCATGTCTCACTCCCTAGACTGGAGCAAGACCTCACGGACCTCACCGTGTTCAGGGGTAGAGTGTAAAGGCTATCAGCCTATGCCCGAGAGGGGGTAGTTGGAATATAGAAAGAAAAAAAAATTAGGTATCAATTTTCCTGGCAAGCGATAACGAGCCTGCAGTTTAGGAGTAACTGGCCTTTGACCGGGGCCTTTGTCTACAGAAAAATGCACAAAGTTATCTCGAAGAGGATTCTTGGGTTCCTCCTAAATTACAGGCTCGCTATCACTCGTAAGGAAAATATCGGCCCCTAAGTGGCACGAAATGTCTTAATATTTGCAAAGTAACTGGGCGAAAAGGTCATAAAACGCTAAAACTAATAGGGGTAACGTCTTAATATCTCAAAACTAATTTGGCTAAACATAGGGAATAGGGCGTCCAGAAAAGAAAACAAATCACCTTATAATGTATAAAGAAAACAAATCACCTTATAATGTATAAAGAAAACAAATCACCTTATAATGTATAAAGGAAACAAATCACCTTATAATGTATAAAGAAAACAAATCACCTTATAATGTATAAAGGAAACAAATCACCTTATAATGTATAAAGGAAACAAATCACCTTATAATGTATAAAGAAAACAAATCACCTTATAATGTATAAAGGAAACAAATCACCTTATAATGTATAAAGAAAACAAATCACCTTATAATGTATAAAGGAAACAAATCACCTTATAATGTATAAAGAAAATAAATCACCTTATAATGTATAAAGGAAACAAATCACCTTATAATGTATAAAGGAAACAAATCACCTTATAATGTATAAAGAAAACAAATCACCTTATAATGTATAAAGAAAACAAATCACCTTATAATGTATAAAGAAAACAAATCACCTTATAATGTATAAAGGAAACAAATCACCTTATAATGTATAAAGGAAACAAATCACCTTATAATGTATAAAGGAAACAAATCACCTTATAATGTATAAAGGAGTTGAGAATGAAGACGGCTCTTTTGGAAATCGAAAACAAAATGGCTTAGAAATAAAATTATTGCTTGCATTTTAGTAATAATATATTCTTTAAAACCAATCAAAATAATTATAATTAAGATATTCGTATACATGTTAGCTTTGCAAAAGAGGAAAACAATTATTTGATCCATGTGCTACGAGCCTGATTTACATTTAACCCTTTCAGTACCGGTGATGTCTTACTTCATTTGATTTCAGCTACATGTAGACGATTTTATGAAGCTCAGGAAGGATATATGGTAGGTAAAAGGATAAATTGAGATAGTCTGTAGCATAATAATGGGTAGATGTCCTACCTAAGCTGAATAAAATCGTCTAATAGTTGCCCAAATGTAATGGAAAGGACGTCACCGGTCCTGAATGGGTTAAGTTTAAATGGGATATATTTATATTAATTATATATATATGTACTAATGCTTTTAACCCCCTGAGGATTATAAAGAAGAAAAATATACAAGCGAATTAGGTGAGAATAGTTGAGAGCTTAGCAGCCAATTCTAAAAAAGAGGAGAAACAGAGAATGGAGTGATATTTTATAGACATGAATAAAACAAACATGATAAAATGAACTGAGGGGTGGATGTTATTAAAGATAACAATGTGAGGGAGAAGAAAGGTCCCAATTAAGACAAGGGGTGCACATAAAGGAGACAGGGAAAAGTAACAGAAGGGTAACAGAAAATGGAGAGTTTGGTGGAAACTATAAATGATTAATGGAAATAAGACAGACATGAGAAGGAAAAGCAAAGAATATTTATACATACATACATTGTATACAATTAAAGACCGAGTGTTCCACATGAGATGCTGTTTCAGTCACACGTCCTAATGGAGGCATTCCAGGCAACCCTGTTTAGAGTTACCACACTTGACAGGCTTCTAAATTCGAGATCAGAGCGTACAATCTGATCCCACGTCTTTCTAGATTTACCCCTTGGTGCTGTTCTCCCCACGTTCGCCGACCTGCATCTTTTCACCCAGTTTAGTTCATCCATCCTCTCCACATGTCCAAACTATTCAAGCCTGCTTGTACCCATCTCATCACTGATACTCTTGATACCTAACCGTCTCTTCAGCTCTTCACTAGATATCCTACGTTGCAGTTTGGTACCACACATCCATCTCACCATTCTCATTTTGTTACGTTCCATTTTGTTCATATCATCTACTTTGACAAGACACGTTTCTGAAGCATAGGTAATGGTGCTTCTAATACACAAAACATACACCTTACCCTTCAAAGGAAGTGGGAGTGTCCTCATGGTTTGAATTGGCAGGAGTTCTCTGAACTTTCCCCAGCCGCATCTAATTTTGGTGATAGTGTGTCCACCAGCTAAAGTACCTCACTGCCAAGGTTTACACTCTCGAGCCGGTCATTCAACACGAGCTCTCCTCGCATACTATGGATAAAAATATCTCAATTTTAGATTGCTTCCTCAGCAGAGTTCCATTTACAGTTATTTTGGCCTTGATGTACCCAGCAATGATTAGATTAAATTGGATGACTATTAACCATTTGAAATTAAGGCTACATTAGAAACGTAGTATCAAATGAATGCAGAACAATGATTTGTAAATATATGGAAATAATGAATCACGAGAGTATTAAGATAAATAAAACATGTGTAAAAAGGAGGGGAGGATGACAATCAAAACACAAACAAGCAGTGATCCAGGAAGAGTACGAAGAATCAGGTGAAAACGATACTGGAAAAGGGGACAAAGAACAAAAACAAATGCTGAATAAAAGATCAAACGGTGGAAGGGATTTATGTAAGGAAAAATATAAAGAAGAAATATAGCGGATATAAATATTTAAAAAGAAGGAACAAAGAATAAGCGAGTATTTATGTAAGGAAAGGTGAAGAAGAAATATAGCGGACACGAAGATTGTAAAAATACTAAAACAAGAGTAAGAGAGACTGAGGAGGGAAGAAAAGTAAAAGACAAGGACGAAAATACGAATACATGAAAGACTGCTGGAGTGCTGGTCAGGAGAGGGAGGAAACAATACAGAAAAACACGATATAATTATAACGGTGGTGTCACACTAGCGTATTTTCTGGCAATTTGTTTGGTACTATTTTGCGGCTCCTTCGCTTTGGAATCGGAAAGTAAATCAGAGGTACATTATGTTAGGTAGTTATATTCTTACGGAACTTAAAATATCAAGCTGCCTGACTGCAATTGCCCGTAACAATTGGCGGGATAATCGCCCGTGTGACTGGCCTAATGGGCAAATTTGTGATAACGGGGAGTTAAATTTTAATCAAGTCGCTAAACAAATTTATCCAAATTCCATCCCCCTCACACAAGGTAACGTAAATGATGAAATTGAAAATGTTCTTGATATAAATATACAGATTGTTAATGAACAGTGCACACTTAAAATATACAACAAAGTTGATGATTTTCATTTTAACGTAATAAACTTTCCTTTCCCTAATAGTAGTATTGATAGCAAAATAACTTATAATTGTTTTTATTCCCAGCTAATAAGATTTTGTAAAATTTGTACCAAAGTAGAAGACTTTTGGGATAGAGCTAGGTTACTATACAGACTCTTAGTAGACAGAGGTTTTGTTGCAAGTAAATTGTTGCATATTTTTTTTTTTTAAGGTCAATTATTGTGACTGTATTTTAAAATTTGATATCAATAATTTTAATAAAGCATTATTAACTTGAAGTTTCGCTTAAAACCTCTGCTTACTTTTTGTCTGTATATATTAATTGTTTATCATTTTCTATTATTATTAATTTGTATAATTGATTGTAATTGATAAAAGAGTACTCTTTTGTTTAAATCTATTGTGCCTTCTTCAAATTTTAAAATATTTATATTTATTATATTATATATAATCATTGTCGATAGGATTAATTGCTTGCTTTTGCGATTTCCTTAGTTTATTTGTACAATAAATGTAGGTTATTTGTAGGGTAGTAATTGTTAGGGGTCACTTGAAGCAAGCTATGCTTACAGGTACCTACCCGATAGCCCTATCGTTAGTGAGTTATATTTGTATTTTGTACTAATGTTATTATCTTGTCAAGTTGCAAATTTGATTTTAATATAACATTTGACACTTAATGTAGTGTCTTTATTCATGCAGAGTTTAGTCAAATTTACCAGAACGTCCCCGACTTCCCAAATTGACTAATTCCTTGAACGTGACTACAGTGCGTTGTTATGTGTGCGATTAGTTTGCTTGGGAAACAGATTAACTTGTTCATGTAGTAATGTACACCCTATGTGGTGGATTGTGTTCTTTTATTTATAAATAATTATTTTACTTAAGCGTTGTTTCCACATAGCGATTTTGATTAGTTATTTTGTCTTTTTGCTGTGTTCGTATACGTTTTGGTTTGTTTATTTTGCAAGTTTTACATTATAATTATTACTATTTTAATTAACTAAGGATTTCTTTTTCTCCCTAGGACTTCCATCAAGTGTAAATAAGATACCCGGAGGACTCCTCTTAAAATGTCTTCAGAAGGAAAAAGCAGAAGATTATGTAGAGAAGAAGGAGAAAGAATAAAATAAGCTAAACAAGAATTCATATACGAGTGGCAGATTCACCAAATGTTTTCATAAAGAAATAAGAAGAAGCAGAAACTGAAGAACCAGAAATATATAAACAGCAGTTCGCTAGTGTGTTGAGAGAAAGAAGAAAGAGGCACAGGTAAAGAGAAAATAATAATCAATACGGAATTCATACAAAGCTCTAATAATGTTGGACGGGACGAGAAGAGATAAAGAGAAGATAATAAATAATGCCGGAATTTATTTAGACCAGTAAAACTTTTAATGTTAGACGGGAAGAGAAGGGAAGGAGAGAAATAACAAATGTATAATATAAGGATACATAAAGTTATAAACACTACCGTACTTATATGTAGATAGACCACTAACTCTTTTAATCTTAGACAGGAACAAAAAGGAGGGAGAGAAATAACAACATAAAACAAAACAAAATTAATATATTAAAAGGCTACTAATATACCTACTACTACAACTAGTAATATCAATAATAATGATAATAATAATAAGAGAGAGAGAGAGAGAGAGAGAGAGAGAGAGAGAGAGAGAGAGAGAGAGAGAGAGAGAGAGAGAGAGAGAATTAACGAGACGCCAGCACCACACCAAATTGGGTCTTTGAGGTCGGTTACAAAACACAACATCCATCTGTCATACGTCTCCACCGCTGTCGTGATAAATTAATCCCACCAAGGGGGGGGGGGGGGGGGGGGGGGCCGGGTGGCAGAATAAGTTGTCGTATAAAAAGTTAGTTTTCAAAGATCTCACCACAACTCTGAATTATAACTTGGGAGGGAAAGTTTGAAGCGGCTCAAACAACCACCAACAACAACAACAACCGAGTGTATTTTGTTACGTCTGGTTATCATAGAACACTTTACGGTTAACCCCTTCAGTACCGGCGACGTCTTTTCAGTTATATTTTGGCTATATTTAGACGATTGTGTGCAGCTTATAGCGGATCTGTGATAGTAAATAGGGTTCAGAGACATAGTTCGAAGCTTGTTATTTGCTAGAGTCCCCTTTTTAAACTGGATACAATCGTCTAATAGTAGCCAGAATAAAGTTAAAAGCACGTCGCCGGTACGAAAGGGGTTAATAATGTGACTCGTTTCTCGGATTATTAGAGTTATGTCTGTCATTTTATCTACCCATCACTTTGTCTGCCATTGTTTATGAAGCGCTATTGAATCTCCAAGGAGAAAAATTGCGCTAAATTAAAGACCTGACTATTATTTAACTACCCTCTCCTAGTATTACCTAACCTCATATAATTTGAAGGATTGATAAAGCCGCTCAACAGCTTAAATTAATGTATGGACTATTATTGCATGAAATAACTAGAAAAGCACCCAGGAGAGCGAATACCTCCGCCTACGCTAGCAGAGGTTTGCACTCTACCGATTGTCTCCTTAGCGCATATCCTATCAACCCACCAAATTTTGTGACAATCGGTTTATGACTTTGTGAGATATCTTGTTTATCGAAAAACAGCAAACATATAGACAAACCGACAAACGGAGGCAGAAACATAACCTCCATCCAACTTGGTAAAATATACGATAATATATAAAGAGATGCAGAGCGTTTTTCTGTCACAGGATTAGTATCATAAAACTGTCTTCATAGCGCAATGGATAAATGCACTGAATTTCGGTGTGAGCATCTTAGGTTCGAATCCCTGGACTGCCACATGTATTTGTTGATTTCATTAATTGAGTTTAGGAGTAAAGTCGGTTGGTGGAGGTAACATAATAATTATTACTAAAGATATTATTCAACAAATATTTTTTAACACTGCACGAGCATGCGAAAATATTAATTAGGAACATTTAATACCAATGTTTTTTTACGATGCAACGGTACGAAAAACAAAACTTTTTGCTCATAACTCTATTATCAGTTTATGAATAATGGAATACCGCTTTCAATAGGAAAACACGTTTTAGAAATAGTTTGGCTTCGTTTATACTGACCGTGGACATACTTTAATTTCAATGTGAAATTATAATAATACACCAACTTCATATTTTGACTGCAGGGAGTGATATATGTAAAATAACAACGCAAGTAGGCCAAAACTATTAAATATTAACCATTATAACTCGCACACGACTAGAGTAATCGAGCTAATATTTCGACCATTTGGGAAGGGTCAGCCAGGGAATAGGTACAAAGGTACAAAGGAGTACAAAGGAAATCAAGCAACAACAGATCTAGTGACCCTTCTAGGCTGCTTGTCCTCCAAAACACTGAGGATCAAGTGTCCAAACAGTGGTTTAGAGTGGGTAAGGGAACATTGGAAAGGGAACTACTGCCCTGCCACTAACGTGGCAGGACTAGGAAGTTAGTAGGGGACATATGGGTTAGTAACTGAGGGGAGGATAAAATAAAGTTATTCATTTACAAACGCAGTCAGTCGCGGGTTTGATGCGAGATATTTTTCTAGGCGGAATTTAAATGAATCAACAGTGCTGCAGTCTATAACGTCTCGGGGAAGCCCATTCCACAAGTTGACAACTCGATTGAAGAAGAAATTCTTAGATTCGTGTGAGTTAAAAGATTTACCAATAATTTTGCAACCGTTTCCCCGCGTGTAATTAGATTGGTCGATAGTGAAGTACTTACTACAGTTCATATTGTCAATGCCTTTGATGATTTTGAACACTTGAATTAAGTCACCTCTTAATCTGCGCTGGGTTAAAGGAAATATATTTAATTCTCTAAGACGCTCTTCGTATGGTTTGTTCTTTAGGCTAGGTATCATTTTGGTAACTCTACGTTGAACTCGTTCTAGCTTGTTTATGTCTTTTTGGTAATAAGGGCACCAGCATTGAACGCAGTATTCCAGAAGAGGGCGGACTAAGGAATTGTAAAGGGTTAGGATTACGTCTTTGGATTTATGCTCAAATGATCTGCCTATAAAGCCAATTATTTTGTTTGCCTTCTTAACAACTTCTGAACATTGTTGACTCAGTTTTAGGTTACTCGATATTGTTACTCCCAGATCGGTTTCTCTGTTTACATTCTTAAGCTGAGTGCCATTCATCGAATAGTTTGCTTTCTCATTTAGGTATCCGATATGTAGTACTTTACATTTATCCGCATTGAAACTCATTTGCCAAATTTGGGCCCAATGTGACAATTTATCTAGATTGTGTTGCATATCGTCAACTTGATCTTTTGAGAGTACGCTATTTGCAATTTTTGTATCGTCAGCAAATTTTGAGATTGTACAGGTGAGACCCTCATCTATGTCGTTGATGTAAATTAGAAAGATAATTGGTCCTAGTACCGATCCCTTGGGTACCCTGCTACTTACATTGGTCCATTTAGATGCCTTACCGTTTATGACTACCCTTTGCTTTCTGTCGCTGAGCCAATTTTCTATCCATTTCAACACACCGTCTTGTATTCCATGCGCTTTTAGTTTTAGCAGTAAACGTTTGTGGGGAACTTTGTCAAAGGCCTTTTGAAAATCAAGGTATATAATATCTACAGCTTTACTCTCATCGTAGAGGTTGAGGATATCGTGGAAGAAGTCTAAGAGGTTTGTTAAACAGGAACGTTTTTTACGAAAGCCGTGTTGAGTATCTTTAAGCATGTTATTTTCCTCTAAGTGATTTACGAGTCTGTCTCTTATGACCGTTTCTAGCATTTTACATACAACTGAGGTTAAGCTAATTGGACGATAGTTACTGGGTAGGGATTTGCTGCCTTTTTTGAATATCGGTGTTACGTTGGCTATCTTCCACTGATCAGGCATAGTTCCAGACTGCAAGGATTTATTGAATAGTAATGTCAGTGGTTTGGAGAGCTCATCCTTAGCTTCCTTTAGAACTCTAGGCGAGATTGTATCAGGTCCAGGCGTTTTATTTACCTTGAGTTTATCTAAACAATTCAATACTTCTCTCTCTGTAACGGTGATATTGCTTAGAACATCTGAATTATCAATCTGAATCGGCGATGGTGTAGGGATATCACTGAGGTCTTCTGTTGTAAAAACTGATGCAAAGAAGGTATTGAGGGCATTACTCATTTGTACTTCGTCTTTGGTGTATTCTCCATTTTCATCGACTAACGGTCCAACAGTTGAAATAACTACTTTTTTCTTTCTGATATAACTATAGAATTATTTCGGGTTTGTTTTACTTTGATTCGCAATATGTAACTCTAGGGTCTTTTTACTTTGCTTAATTAATTTTTTGGCTTTGCGTCGTAGCTCTACAAATTTCACCCGTTCTTCATCATTTTGTGAGGATTTTAATCTATCATTAGCAAATTTTTTAGCAAGCAGGCAGTTTGAAATATCTTTATTCCACAATTTGGGCTTATTATTATGGCCTGGACGCCGTATTTTCGATGGTATGCAGTCTTGCACTGCTTTTAGGTAAGTGGTTTCGAATAACTTCCAAGATGTATTTATGTCGTTATTGTTAATTAAAAAGCTCCAGTCAGTTTCTTTAAACATAGCTCTAAGTTTATGAAAGTTTGCTTTTGTTGAAATTAGGGACTTTTTCGATGCTACTATTTGGTTCGTTACTAGTAAACTTTAAAGTGAAAGTTATCGTACGATGGTCGCTGTTACTGAATTCATCACCAACATTCAAATTCTCTATTAATTTTTCTTTTGCTGCAAGTACAATGTCAAGAACGTTATTACCACGGGTCGGTGTTCGAACAAATTGATAAAGCGAACTCTCTTGCAAGTTCGTATACAAGTCATGTCCGGAGTGTGAAGTAAGAGTATCGCCCCACTTGGTCACAGGTAAATTAAAGTCGCCAAAAAATACGGTATCTTGTGAGTTACTTACATCTGCAATTTGTTCATAAATTTCTCGGTCAGTTTGCACTGATTGAGCTGGAGGTCTGTATATTAATGCAAGTATTAGTTTTGTACCTTTATTATTCTTTATTAGCACAAAAGATGTGTCAACGTTCACAATTTGAGGTTTTGACAACAGGGTCGGGTTAAGACTTTCTTTGATATAAAATAAAACGCCACCTCCATTTTTATTTATTCGGCTTTTCTCAAACATTACATAACCGGGAAGTGAATACTCTGCTAAAAAGTCTCTATCTACTGTATTGAGCCAAGATTCTGTTATACCAATCACATCATAATTTTCTGTAAACACTAGTTCCTCTAAATCTGAAAATTTATTGCGTATGCTACGAGCGTTTGCATAGAAAACCTTTAAAGTTGCGGTTTTAGAACTCACAGAACGTTCTTTAATCAAATTTTTGGTTCTGATCGGATCTACATTTACATTCATGGCTGACATCGGTCCTCGGTCGTTATCCCTGGCAGTTTTGAATTTGGGTCATGTTGGTGGAGCTTTATCCAAATTCGCCGTTCTTGACAGATTAGCATTTAATTCCTTCGCAGGTTGCCGCCCTCGCTGTCTTCGGTCCTCCTTCCTGGTTGTCCTGTGCTGAGTCGATTTCTTCTCCGAAAATCCTTCACCGCATCGTTGAGAAGACGCCCAAAACGTGCTGCTCCCACCTGGTTCAGATGAACTCCATCGTCTGAAAACAAATAGTCATCGTAGTAGAAATTGTCCCAGGTGTCGACGAATCCCACGTTTTCCTTCCTGCAGAGGTTTGCTAGACAACGATTTGTGCTGGTGATGCTATGTTGGTGTGGAAATTAACAGCCCATTTGCTTCAGCCCTTTTTGAGTTACAGAGGTTAGGGCTCACGATTTCTGGTCTACCTATTTGGAACAGGGTATAGCTATCGCTATTAGAGATGTAACATTAAGGGGAGGCTGGCCGTTTGTTTGGTCTATTAATTCATTTATTCATATATTTGTTTAGTTTACTCCCTAGACCTCCATCAAGCTTAGAAAAGCACCCCCTAGACCCCCCTTCAAGATAAATGTGTACATTTTTCGGTAGAAAAATATCCCGGCTGAAGGCCGGTTCCTCTTAAAATTGCAGGCTCGCTATCACTCGCCAGGAAAAAATCGACACCTAAATGGCACGAAAGGTCTTAAAATTTACAACGAAATGGGGCAAAAGGTGTTAAAATCGCCAAACTAATGGGCCGAACGTCTTATAATCTCAAAACTAGTGGGGTTAACATTAGGGAGAAGGGGGTCCAGAAAAACGGTCTTCCTCCCCTTAACACTGAGGATCGTTGACGCACTTTTTTTTCTTTTTCTGGCTATTATTTGACGACTATATTCAGATTAGGAAGGGTATATGGAGGTCAGAGGGTTAATGGAAATAGTCTTTACCCACAGATCCTTCCGAAGCTGTATACAATCGTCTAATGATAGCCAGAATAAACTGCTAAAACGCGTCATATCCTCAAGGTATTAACAAGCATTACAAAACATTTCCCCGAGCCTGCTATGATTACTAACAGAATTATAATTAGTTGTCTGGAATATCCTCCGACTGCTACTGGGGACGGGGATTTGGGTCTAACGATTACATGGTATTATCTGTAATTGTTTTGGTTCTTGTAATTATAGACTGCTTGTTAAAAAAAATTATTACGAAAGGCATTTAATAGTTGACTAAACGATTAGTGATTGCCAGTATAAATAGACGTAATGTTATTTGTATAGAGTTAATTGCTCGTTACTAGACCTTCTGCTTGCTTGCTTACCATCACAATTGTTATTGTGTGTGGGAGGAGACCTGCTGTATTACGGGGATCAGACATCAAACATGGAGTCTCACTTTGATCACTTGCATGTCTCGCTGTGCTGCAAGTTTCCCATACCTACGTCATCGATCTCGTTCACTTTGTCACTCTTTTACAGTAATTATACGGTACTTTTGTTTTTCCCCCTTTCGTATTCCACACAATTCAGTTATGATCAACACACACTAACACACACACACACACACACACTTAATTCAATTCAATTCAATTCACACAGTAAGCCAATGGCCAATCAAACATCCCTGGACAGAGTAAGAATTAGGATCCTAGGTCTGTTTCAAGTCTATCCCATACTATTGGCGTTCTTATATGCAGCTTGATGTTATATAACTCTAATGCCCGTAGCCACACACATAAAACCACACAAACATAGAAACAACCACACTTCTGTATTTATTAGAATCTTATACATTTTTCATTAGTTCATCTGTTATTCCCCTCTTCATCCTGTCACTCTCCTCGCCTTGCTTCCAATACTCGATACGGTTGGCATTAGTTTATTGACAAGTCCCCCTACTCATCCGTTTTCTGTATCACCTTGGGATTGGCCTGTTTCCCCATTCTACCTCACTCTCGTTGTTGGATCGTCCCTCGCTGCTCTCTTCTCGTCATGGTCGTAAACCTTCTCTTCCTTCCATGTAATGTTTATCTGTCCCATCGCCTCGCTCGATGCCCCTCCGTTCCCCAACACTTACAAATGATCGTGGGATCCAGGGGTCTCCGTCTGAAGGGTAATCACCGAGCTACCACTCGCCAGAACCCCCCCCCCCCCTCCTCAGAGAAGGGACGGATGTAGAAGGAAGAGGAAGGCGAGAAAGGTGGATATGTGGTGGCACAGAAGGAGACAAGGGACGGGTTCTCGAAAGAGGCTTCTGTCCTGATGCTATTCTTGACTTACAGTGTGCTGGCTTAATAATCCAGAAGGGTTGATAGCTTCTGAAGTCCTATTCTAACTAACAGAAGGAGAGCTAATTCTATACTGTTCACTCGGATGCCATAGTCTCTAGCCCGCTCATAAGAATTTGTGGACCCGCTAAGTTTTTCTGTAAGCAATTATAACTATATGGATTGGTTTTCTGTAAGCAATTATAACTATATGGATTGGTTTTTGGGCATTACTAGCTTGCCATTAAATAGTATGTATTGATTTGCAGTTGATAAATAGAACATTATATTCATATATTCGTTTCCAGAGATATATTTTAATAATTAGGTGAAATAAAATAGATGAAGTCCACGAATATTTATGGGTAGGTTAGGTGGGTTCGACCTGGAAGATATGGAGGAAGTGGAGGAGATAAGCAAGGTGTTTAACCCTCTCTGACATATGACGCAATTTTGAGCCTATTATGGATACTTTAAAGCCTGTGTTACCATCAGGGTTATTTAGAAACCTTTAGTTTAGTTACTTCAACCTCTGCAGTTGTCTTTGAGTTAGCTGTGGGCAGAAAACTAATTTTGGAGAGGTAATTGTAAGAGTGAGAGAACTCTATTTCTTATTGCTAATCTGGCAACCTCTGCGTCATATGAGCGTGAAAGGGTTAAGGAAGAGATCTTTGCATGTGAGGAGGTGTGTGGAGTGAGAAGAAGAGGGAGGGGAGTGAAAGGTACAGCATGGTGGACAGAAGAGGTAAAGATAGCTGTGGAAGACAAGAAGAAAGCGTATAGAGAATGGTTGGGTAGTAGAGGGAATGAAGATTTGGAGAGGCAGAAACGAGCGAGGTACGTGGAGAGAAAGAGAGTGGTGAAGAGAGTAGTGAAGGAAAGTAAGAGAAGAGTAGATGAGGATTTTTGGAAGGAATCTGAGTGTAAAATGGAGGGAGTGTAAGAAACTGTTCTGGAAAGAAGTCAAGAAAGTTAGGGAAGGTAGCAAGGGAAACAGTAAGGGTGTGAAAGATAAGCATGGGAGAATGCTAGCCGAGAAGCAAGAGAGAGTAGAAAGATGGAGGGAGTGCTTCAATGAGTTGCTAAATGTAAGGAATGAAGAGCCAGCAATCATAGTTGGATATGGTAATGGAAGGAGAAGAAGAGAAGTAGTGGAGGAGGAGGTGGGGAGCAGGAGGTCAGAAGTGTGGGAAGCTATGAAAAGAGTGAAGTTGGGGAAAGCACCAGGAACAGATGGAGTGTGTGGGGAAATGTTGAGGTATGGTGGTGAGATAGTAATCGAATGGGTATGGAAAATGTGCAAACTAGCATGGGAGAAGGGGAATGCACCCGATGACTGGAAGACTGGCATAATAGTCCGCCTATATAAGGGAAAAGAGGAGTGTGTGGTAACTACCGAGGAATATGTCTTTTAAGAGTAGTAGGGAAGGTGTACAGTAGGGTAGTGATTGAGAGCGTGAGAGTGAAAACGGAGAAATGGATAGGCGACGAGCAGGGAGGTCTTAGGAAGGGAAGAGGATGTGTAGATCAGATCTTTACCCTGAATTGTGTTGTGGAGAAATATCTGGAGAAGCAACAAAAGGTGTATGTTGCCTTTTTGGACTTGGAGAAGGCCTATGACAGAGTGGATAGAGAAGGCATGTGGAAAGTACTTAGAATATACAGAGTAGATGGCAAGTTGCTGAAAGCAGTGAAGAGCATGTATGAGGGTGCAAAGGCGGCAGTACGTGTGGAGAATGAGCAGAGCGAGTTCTTTGACCTAAGTGTTGGCTTGAAACAGGGGTGTGTGATGTCCCCGTGGTTGTTTACTGTATATATGGATGGAGTCATGAAAGAAATACTAGGAAGAGCAGTGGATGTTGGTGTATCGCTGAAAAGGGAGGGAAATGAGTGGAAGCTGCCTATACTGCTGTTTGCGGATGATACAGTTCTGATGAGCGATAATGAATGGGAGTTGCAGGGTCTGGTAAATGTGTTTGGAACAGTGTGCGAAAAACGGAATTTGTAGGTAAATGCGGGGAAGAGCAAGGTTATGGTCTTCAAAAGGGGTGAATTCACAGAATGTGAGGTGAAGTTGAACGGTCAGCCTATGGAGATCGTCAGCTTTTTTAAGTATCTGGGCAGTGTGTTGAGAAAAGATGGGACTATGGATGAAGAAGTGCGGGAGAGGGTGCAACAGGGGAAGAGGGTTGTAGGAACGTTGAAAGCAATAACAAGAAATAGAGTGATCAATATGGAAGTGAAGAAGTCCTTGCATGACATTGTGGTAATCCCGACACTAACTTACGGAAGCGAAGCATGGACGTTCGGGAAGAGACTCGGACCAAGAGTGAGAGCGGTGGAAATGAGTTACTTGAGAAGTGTGTGCGGAATTACATGGAGGGATAGACAGACGTATGAGGAAGTAAGAAAGAGGTGTGGTGTAGAGGTAGATATGCTGGAAAGTGTGAAAAGGAACAACTTGAGATGGTTCGACCATATGGAACGTATGGGAAGCGGGAGAATGACTAAGAGGGTGTACGAGAGCGAGGTGGAAGGACAGAGAGGGAGAGGTAGACCGAAGGAGAGGTGGAAGGATGGAGTGAGGAAGTATATGAATGAAGGCAGTGCTGGTTGGGAGGAGGGGCGTCGACTGACTGGGGACAGAGGTGCATGGGGCAGTTCGTTCGTGGCCACCCCTTCGGGGAACACGGCGTCAGGCAATAGATAGATAGATTGATTAAAGACCATGGGATCCGAGTGTACAAGATAGTTGTCTCTATTTGTACATGGAGCACGTCTTGTCTGACTCGCTAGATACCCACAATAACGCTCTGACACTCAGTATTTCCCTGGATTTATTATGTTTATATAATATGGTATAGGTTAGAGTTAACTATAGGCTAGGTTAAGTTTGGTTAAGCTAGGGTAGTTTGATACTGCAGGTATTCCCAAATAACAAGAAATAGGGTGGTCAGCATGTAAGTAAAGAAGTCCTTGCATGATAGTGTGGTAATCCCGACATTGACTTACAGGAGCGAAGCATGGACGTGTTGGAGAGACACAAACCAAGAGTGGGAGGGGTGGAAATGAATTACTTGAGAAGTGCGTGCAGAGTTACAAGGAGGGATATACAGACGAATGAAGAAGTACGAGAGCGGTGGGGTGTGGATGTAGATGTACAGGAAAGTGTGAAAAGGAACGTCTTGAAATGATTCGGCCGTGTGGAACTTATGCGAAGAGTGAGGTGGAAGGACAGGGAGGGAGAGGTAGACAGAGAGAGAGGTGGAAGGATGGAGTTAAGTGGTATATGCGTGAAAGCGGTGATGGATGGGAGGAGGGGCGTCGACTGACTGGGGACAGAGGTGCATGGGGGCGTTTCATTCGTGGTCACACCTTCGGAGATCACGGCGTCTGGCACTAGATAGATAGATAGATTCCCAAATGTACGAATCCTCCATATTGGGCGCACAAAACAGACTCGGGAACAGAAGGTCATAAACTAGTCCAGCTAATAAGGGAGGATATAATATAAGCAGGGGATTGTTATGCCTCTATCTCATCAGTTGTCGTAAATATAGCCATGGAGGGGGAGCCGTCGTGAAAAGAGGGTCGCATTGCCTCCTCCATTACCAGTGTGTTATGGGTCTGGCTTGATGAGGGGAATCTAACCTTATATCTACAGAGCTGCACAACAAAGGCACTTATGGCTGCCTGTTTGAGAAAGAGACTATTGTTGTGGTGGAAGGTTGAAATAGTGTTATTATGGCGCAGAATCATTGTTGGGCGGACTAGGGAGAATAATGAATAATTATTAAGGAATTAGTGAAAGTACAATGATGCTAAGAAGGCAAGGATATATAACAGCAGGATGTGGAGTTATATGCTGTGAGAATAATATTATTTTTATTAATCTCACCACCACACCCCCAATGAAATTAATTAAAGTATATATGATCCACCGGGATTCGAACCCGGGTTATCACACACATATTTTTGCCACCTTAACCATTACACCACCAGGACGGTTAAAGGTTTATGCACACGCCTACGACTTATTATCCATTCTCGAATACTGGATATTAGTCTAATCATGTTCATACTCCCAACCGCACTATGGTAGCCTACTGTTTAAGTGAGAGGAAAGAATATTCATGGGGCACAGCTCATATAGACCGGCCTCTCGAAGAAATATCCCTAAACCTACTAATAATATTATTTTTATTAATCTCACCACCACACCCCCAATGAAATTAATTAAAGTATATATGATCCACCGGGATTCGAACCCGGGTTATCACACACATATTTTTGCCACCTTAACCATTACACCACCAGGACGGTTAAAGGTTTATGCACACGCCTACGACTTATTATCCATTCTCGAATACTGGATATTAGTCTAATCATGTTCATACTCCCAACTGCACTATGGTAGCCTACTGTTTAAGTGAGAGGAAAGAATATTCATAAGAGAAGAATGATATATGGAGTCTTTAACCCTTAACTGGCGGGGCCCGCCTTAAGTCGGGCTCCAATTTGCAGCAAGTTAGGAGCATTATTAAGGCTTTGAAAGGGTTAAAATCGAGTGCAAATGTCCGGGAGTGCAGCAGGCCACACGTCCGACACCCAGGGCTTACAGCCGCCCACTGACTCACGCTCTCTCTGTTCTCGAGAGGCCGGCAGTGTAGCCAGTAGTGAGCGTAGCTGGAAAAAATATGCCGCTATACGCTAAACTCCCATGTTAGTGGTACCACTGCGTGAGAACGACGAGTGCTACGTAGCTCATTCTGGTCTCATTTTGAAGCTTTTAGTGCCTACGGTTTTGCTGAATACATTTCTTTTCACGCAGATACTTGATTGATCATTCAGGAGGGCCTGAATAGGCCCAAAATAGCCCCTAAACCCCGCTAGACAAGGGTTAAGAGGGGTTGGGCGTATTTATGTGCTTATATATTTATATTTGTATATTTTCTTAGTTTCCTCCCTAGACCTCTATCAAGCTTATAAAAACACCCCTTCAAGGTAATTTTTTGTTTATAGAAAAATGTCTCGGCCGAAGGCCGGTTACTACTATAATACAGGCTCGCTATAGCTCGCCAGGAAAACAATCGATACATAAATTACACGAAAGGTCTTAATATTGACAAATATATGGAGTGAAAGGTCATAAAATTGCCAAAATAATGGGGCGAACATCTAAAATCTGAAAACTAATGGGGCTAAACATGAGGGAGACGGGGGGTCGCAAAATTAAACAGCCATAACCTCTTAAGATGCTGGTGCTGCCTGTCTTGCTATAATTAGTTACAAGGTATTATATTGGAAGAGTGACTTGGTACCTAATGAACCCTAATAAGAGCGGTACTTTCTGGAAATGGCTTCCTGGTCATATTGCTTACATGGTTCATTAGAGCTCCCTATACACCAAGTGAAAGACTCATCTATCTATCTATCTATCTATTGCCTGACGCCGTGATCCCCGAAGGGGTGGCCACGAACGAACCGCCCCCATGCACCTCTGTCCCCAGTCAGTCGACGCCCCTCCCCCCAACCAGCACCGCCTTCATTCATGTAGTTCCTCACTCCATCCTTCCACCTCATATTCGGTCTACCTCTCCCCCTCTGTCCCTCCACCTCGCTCTCGTACACCCTCTTAGTCATTCTCTCGCTTTCCATACGTTCCATATGGCCGAACCAACTCAAGTTGTTCCTTTTCACACTTTCCAGCACATCTACCTCCACACCACACCTCCTTCTTACTTCCTCATTAGTCTGTCTATCCCTCCATGTAATTCCGCACGCACTCCTTAAGTAATTCATTTCCACTGCTCTCACTCTTGGTCTGAGTCTCTCAACCAACGTCCATGCTTCGCTTCCGTAAGTCAGTGTCGGGATTACCACACTGTCATGCAAGGACTTCTTCACTTCCATACTGACCACCCTATTTCTTGTTACTGCTTTTAGCGTTCCTACAACCCTCTTCCCCTGTTGTACCCTCTCCCGCACCTCTTCATCCATAGTCCCATCTTTACTCAACACACTGCCCAGATACTTAAAAGAGTTGACGATCTCCATAGCCTGACCGTTCAGCTTCACCTCACACTCTGTGACTTCACCCCTTTCGAAGACCATAACCTTGCTCTTCCCCGTATTTACCTTCAAATTCCGTTTTTCGCACACTGTTCCAAACTCATTTACCAGACCCTGCAACTCCCATTCATTATCACTCATCAGAACTGTATCATCCGCAAACAGCAGTATAGGTAGCTTCCACTCAATTCCCTCCCTTTTCAGCGATACACCAACATCCACTGCTCTTGATAGTATTTCTTTCATAACTCCATCCATATATACAGTAAACAACCACGGGGACATCACACACCCCTGTTTCAAACCAACATTCAGGTCAAAGAACTCGCTCTGCTCACTCTCCACACGTACTGCCGCCTTTGCACCCTCATACATGCTCTTCACTGCTTTCAGCAACTTGCCCTCTACTCCGTATATTCTAAGTACTTTCCACAAACCTTCTCTATCCACTCTGTCATAGGCCTTCTCCAAGTCCATAAAGGCAACATACACCTTTTGTTTCTTCTCCAGATACTTCTCCACAACACAATTCAGGGTAAAAATCTGATCTACACATCCTCTTCCCTTCCTAAAGCCTCCCTGCTCGTCGCCTATCCATTTCTCCGTTCTCACTCTCACTCTCTCAATCACTACCCTACTGTATACCTTCCCTACTACGCTTAGAAGACATATTCCTCGGTGGTTACCACACACTCCTCTTTCCCCTTTGCCCTTATATAGGGGGACTATTATGCCAGTCTTCCAGTCATCGGGTGCACTCCCCTTCTCCCATGCTAGTTTGCACATTTTCCATACCCATTCTATCACTATCTCACCACCATACCTCAACATTTCCCCACACACTCCATCTGTTCCTGGTGCTTTCCCCAACTTCACTCTTTTCATGGCTTCCCACACTTCTGACCTCCTGATCCCCACCTCCTCCTCCACTACTTCTCTTCTTCTCCCTCCCATACCATATCCAGCTATGTTTGCTGGCTCTTCATTCCTTTCATTTAGCAACTCACTGAAGTACTCCCTCCATCTTTCGACTCTCTCTTGCTTCTCGGCTAGCATTCTCCCATTCTTATCTTTCACACCCTTACTGTTTCCCTTGCTACCTTCCCTAACTTTCTTGACTTCTTTCCAGAACAGTTTCTTACTCTCCCTCCATTTTACACTCAGATTCCTTCCAAATTCCTCATCTACTCTTCTCTTACTTTCCTTCACTACTCTCTTCACCACCCTCTTACTCTCCACGTACCTCGCTCGTTTCTGTCTCTCGGAATCTTCATTCCCTCTACTACCCAACCACTCTCTATATGCTTTCTTCTTTTCTTCCACAGCTATTCTTACCTCTTCTGTCCACCATGCTGTACCTTTCACTCCCCTCCCTCTTCTCCTCACTCCACACACCTCCTCACATGCTGCACAGATCTCATCCTTAAACACCTTGCTCATCTCCTCCACTTCCTCCATAACTTCCAGGTCGAACCCACCTAGTCGTCTTTCCACTGCTCTCCTGTACTCCTCCCTGACTTCCTCCTCCTGCAACCTCTCCACCCTCCTCACCATTCCACCCTCCTCTCGCCTCCCTCCCGCTCTCCTCACCCACTTCTTTTGTATCCTAACCTTAGCTACCACTACATAATGATCAGACAGACCCCCTCCAATACCCCTATACACCCTAGCATCCATCACAGATTTCTTCATTCGTTCATCCACACATACATAATCAATCAATGACTTTCGTTCCACCACTGTCTTATCCTTCATTGTCAACATCCGTTTCCACGTGTACCTGTGGATCATTCTGTGTCGGAAGAAGGTGTTGGCTATCCACAGCCTCCTCCCCACACATACGTCCACAAGTGCACTACCATTCCCATTCACCTCTGATGGTACCCCCCACCCTCCCACCACTCCCTCAACTTTCCTATCACCCACCTTACCATTCATATCCCCAATCAGAAATATTCTTTCGTTCTTGTCAAACTTCTCCAGGCACGCCTCCACATTCATCCAGAACTCCTCTTTCTTTCTTTCAAGTATATCCTCTGTCGGGGCATACACGCATACAATCACCCACGTTTGTATTCCTACTCAGGAATTACTCATCAAGTCAAGATTACTTGGGAATACTTGGCAGTATTCCCTTTTTAAATTGATGGACATTGTTGGAGAATATCTCTTTCTGCACATTAAACTTGATTTGTTAAGAAGCAGAGCAATATTCTGAAACTTCGGGAATTATCATAGTCTTTCTCTCACACATTTAAATTTTAATTGACGGAAGGGGAGAGTGAGTCTTTTCCTATGTTATAAGAGTAAGACCTCAAATATCAAGATAGCGAGACATTACTACCTAAACAACGACGCTACATGCATATAGCTTTAGAGACTATATAGACACCATATGTGACTGTGAAAAGTAGAAATATATATTGTTGTAGAGGAGCCTGATGCCTTTGGATTGTGGCTGTGGTTGGTGCAGTATATATGAGTGACAGTGTCTCAGAACATGTCCACTCCGGCTTGCCCCTGCTCAACACTGTACAACACTGATATCTGGTTCTTGTTGATCTTGTTGGTGATGGTGGTGGTGCTTGTTTTGGTGTTCGTAGTGATGTTGATGGTGTTAGTGGTGGTGATGGTAGTGGTGGTGGTGTTAGTGGTGGTTGTCTAATTTGGTGTTAGTGATGGTGGTGGTGTTGAATTTGGTGTTAGTGATGGTGACAATGTTAGTGGTGGTGATGGTGGTTGTGTTGAATTTGGTGTTAATAGTGGTGATGGTGGTTGTGTTGAATTTGGTGTTAGTGGTATTGATGATGGTTGTGTTTGAGTTGGTGATGGTGTTGTTGTCACTGTTGATATGTTCTGCTTATATAATAATATCACCAAATGTAGTTTAAAACCATTGACTGTAGAACTTGAACGAAAGATGTACAAAGTTTAGCCAAACCAAATAGAAAACAAAAATGCCATTCTAATGCTTGACTACCTAATGGTGTTTTAGTGTCCACCTTTTATGTATAACTTGGCCTTACGACGTAACCTGTATTTAAGACTTGTATATATATATATATATATATATATATATATATATATATATATATATATATATATATATATATATATATATATATATATATACAGAGAGAGAGAGAGAGAGAGAGAGAGAGAGAGAGAGAGAGAGAGAGAGAGAGAGAGAGAGAGTAGAAAGATAGATAGGTAGGTAGAAATATATCTATAGAGAGAACTAGAGAGATAGATAGAGCTAAATAGATAGATATGTATATACAGTCTATATAACAGGATAAGGAGGGAGAAACAAACACGGGCAATATTTATTCCCGAGGACAAGAGAACCGGGGAACTAAAAACCAGAAAAGAAACGAAAAGAACAATCATGGAGATACCAGTAAAGAGAATGGGGAAGAAGCGGGAGGACATAAATTGTGGAAGACCAAATGAAGAAAGTTAAACGAGTGAGTGAATTTCTAGGAATCCTGAATTAAACTTGGCTTGGTGAAGATAGATAAAGATATTGCGTCTAACCCCTTATGTACAGTACCGGGGACGTCCTTTTCGGTATATTCTAAAAACTAGTAGACTAATAAATTCAGCTCAAGAAAGACGTCTACCCATTAAAATACTACTGACTATCTCCTTTAAACCTTTTAGACACTATGTATATATATCCTTCCTAAGCTTCATAAAATCGTCTACTTATAGACATAATACAATAGAATTCAATACCAGCGACGTATTTTTAATTGTATTTTATCTATAAGTAGACGATTTTATGAAGCTTAGGAAGGATATACAGTATATGCATAGTGGCTAAAGGGATTAAAGGAGATAGTCGGTAGTCTTTTAATGGGTAGACGTCCTTCTTGAGCTGAATTTATTAGTCTAATAGTTTCTAGAATATACCGAAAAGGACGTCGTCGGTACTGCATGGGTTAACAAAAAGTTGAAAAATACAAAACTTTATAAAGAACATACGGAGAATGGAATGATTATTGCGCAAATCAAAATATATAATAATGATTGTCGGGAGACATGTTGAATAAGAATAGTATAGATGACTGAAGAAGATAAAAGAAAAGAAGGAAAAGAAAACAAAACATGGAAGGTGGGCAAGGGAGAGGAATGACCGAGAAAAAGGATGGGAAAAACATGGTCTGAAATACGACGAGAGAGAGATGTCATGTGTGGACCTGTGGTGGCAGTGAGAGAGATGTGTGTGTGTGAGAGACAGAGAGAGAGAGAAAGAGAGAGAGAGAGAGAGAGAGAGAGAGAGAGAGAGAGAGATATATATATATATAGAGTGTGAGTGAGAAAGCAATAATGATCCAAGATAATAGTACAGAAAGAGTGAGACAAATGGCACCCCGGAGACAGACGCAGGAAGGAAAGGCTTTAACAGAAGAGACAGTTCGATTAAGTTTCCAGATATCAGAAATAACGAGGAAGATTATCAGTGGTGGGAAGAAAACGGGATGATAGGGAGAGCGGAAATTGGTATTAGCATTGTTTTACTTTTCAATTATAAGTGTTCAGGCTATTATTAGACGGTTTACTTTTCAATTATAAGTGTTCAGGCTATCATTAGACGGTTTTACTCACATTAGGTGGCTTTAGAGATATGAGTGAATGAACTAGACTTTTATAGGGAGATCCTGACCTGAATTTGGCAATGGGCATTGTCTCGTTTCGATCGCTCCAATAGTTATCGAGCTAAGGCCAGTTATAGTTAGTCAAAATTAGCCAAAAACGTCCCGCACTGGCATTACTTTCCTATAGAAGGCCCCGTAGTAAAAGGACAAAGGGCAGAATAAAACATTAAAGTAATCCTCCTTTAATTGTTGTTTTAATTTGTGTTAATTATTATACTATTGCATTATTCTACTCTTGCCACAGCACAATAATCTAATGGGGTTAAAGCATAAATTATATACATATACTTTGAACAGAATATACGAAAGAATAGTATATATATAAATAGATACTTCGTAGGTCACATATTGAGTAATTAGAATGGACAGCTGATTAAAGGAAAGAAAAACAGGTAAAGAAAATAAAGAGCGAAGAGCTGAAAGAGAGAGAGAGAGAGAGAGAGAGAGAGAGAGAGAGAGAGAGAGAGAGAGAGAGAGAGAGAGAGAGAGAGCGAGACTGTTTCAAGATAAATTATAGTCAGATCCTATAATGAACGGGAAAATAGGGAAATTGCATATCGAAATGAGATTATTGGAAAAATGAAGACTGAAGAAAATGTAATATTGGCAAGAGAGGTAAAGATCCCTTTTTGCTTTTTTAAAGTAGATATATTCTCAAACGCTGTAATGAAGATAAAATCATCTAATGGAAATTAGTATAATATATGAAAGTTTGTATCGGATAACTAGGGTACAAGTCAATTCACAAGTAGCTCATACACTTAATAAATTATAAACTAAAGACAGTGAACATTGGATGAGAGTAACACTAGATCGGGCATGTGTTTAAACTTTAAAGGGAATGTTTCGTGACATTTCATCGGCGTGTCAGAACTGTTTAAGTAGCATTGCAACCTCCCCTTTTCTGCAGGCGCTTATACAGCCTTGAACATACAGTATGTTCTTAACCATCCTAGGATGTTCATTATTCAATTATAACTTGTATAATATATTTACGAAACACCTTTCTTTTCCACAAATATGCATATTGATAATTGCATTTTAATTTGTAACTATAATAATAAAATAAACAAAATACGAAAAGTGGGGATTGGGCCGAGTATATAGATAGATATAGAACTATGATATGTATACTGGTCGCTTCGACATGTAATACTTGCATAATGAAAATCACAGGGTGGTTAAGAACAGATGTTCATGACTGTACATTAAGGCAAGTCGATCACAGAGGTCTTTCTTAAGCCGATAAAAATGGACAAAACAAAAATAATAGATTGAAAGTGAGAGGTACACCCAGGTAAAGTTACGAATACAAAATATAAAGATGAAGAGGGAATGAGGATCAAAAATATAATATATAGGATGGTGAGATTAACAGCAAGGGAGAGAAAGAGAGAGAGCCATCATGGTGGAAGGAAGACGGAGGAGGGAATTAAACACCTAAGTCAGCCCACAAAACATAGGGTACAGAAAACGGGAGAGGAGTAGGCGGAGGATTAACCCATTCATTACAGGCGACGTGTTATTAGTTTTATTCTACCTATATTAACCCATTCTTTACCGGCGACGTGTTATTAGTTTTATTCAACCTATATTAACCCATTCTTTACCGGCGACGTGTTATTAGTTTTATTCTACCTATATTAACCCATTCTTTACCGGCGACGTGTTATTAGTTTTATTCTACCTATATTAACCCATTCTTTACCGGCGACGTGTTATTAGTTTTATTCTACCTATATTAACCCATTCTTTACCGGCGACATGTTATTAGTTGTATTCTACCTATATTAACCCATTCTTTACCGGCGACGTGTTATTAGTTTTATTCTACCTATATTAACCCATTCTTTACCGGCGACGTGTTATTAGTTTTATTCTACCTATATTAACCCATTCTTTACCGGCGACGTGTTATTAGTTTTATTCTACCTATATTAGCCCATTCTTTACCGGCGACATTTTATTAGTTTTATTCTACCTATATTAACCCATTCTTTACCGGCGACGTGTTATTAGTTTTATTCTACCTATATTAACCCATTCTTTACCGGCGACGTGTTATTAGTTTTATTCTACCTATATTAACCCATTCTTTACCGGCGACGTGTTATTAGTTTTATTCTACCTATATTAACCCATTCTTTACCGGCGACATGTTATTAGTTTTATTCTACCTATATTAACCCATTCTTTACCGGCGACGTGTTATTAGTTTTATTCTACCTATATTAACCCATTCTTTACCGGCGACGTGTTATTAGTTTTATTCAACCTATATTAACCCATTCTTTACCGGCGACGTGTTATTAGTTTTATTCTACCTATATTTAGACAATTTTGTGTAGTTTAAGGGGGAATGGGCCGGTTTTCTGGACCACTTTCTCCCTCATGTTTAGCCCCATTAGTTTGCAGGTGTTAAGTTGTTTGCCCCATTAATTAGTCGATTTTAAGACCTTTCGCCCAATTTCATCATCAATATTTAGACCTTTCGTGCTATTTAGGTGTCGATTTTTCCCCTGGTGAACGATAGTGAGCCTTTAATGTTGGAAGAACCGGCCTTCGGCCGGGAAATGTTTCTACCGAAAAATTTACAAATTAATCTAGAAGGGGGATCTAATGGATGTTTTTTTAAATGTGATGAAGGTCTAGGGAGGAAACTAGAAAAATAATGAATACATACAAAAATCTACCAAAAAGTGAACCATCCCCCCTTAAGATGGATTTGTGGTTGTAAAAATAGTTAGGTGAGATCATTCGAAGCCTGTTAATTGCTGGAGGCCCTTATTAAACTCTATACAATCGTTTAATAGTAGCGAGAGTAAAGTTAAAAGGGCATCGCGGTACAGAAGGGGTTAATGGGAGGAAAACAAGACCATTACAGAGAGAAACAAACAACGTTTCCATTGATCTTAATCCTTTGAGGATCATGAAGCTTTTTAACAGTTTAATCTAGCTATAATTAGACGAATTTAGACAGCTTAGAAAGGACCTCTAGCAATCAAATGGGTAAGTCAATATCAAATAACCCTCTGACTCACACAGATCCCTCCTAAGCTTAATACAATCGTCAAATAATAGCCAAAATAAACTGTCAAAGTGAGCATTAATAGTCAAAGGGTTAATTACACTATTTTTGAGGAGTAAACGACTTGATGTGTGTGAGATTTTATGTTTTGTTTTCTGTTGTGATATCCCTGTTCGGGCTCTGTCTTGAGTCGGCCACCCCCATATAAAAAAAACAAAAACAAAAAACAGTTAAACTGTGGAAGGTGCCAGAGTATATACAGACATACATACAAACGACTGGATAAGAAGAGCCTGTCACATGAATCCTCTGCAGGGGTGGCAGTCGTCAACCATCAACAGGTTGGCTAAACATTAACCTCTTCAGGATCATGACGCAATTTTAAAGGATTTTTTGGCTAACATTAGATGATGTCATACAGGTTAGGAACAATCTGTGGGGATTTTAAAAGGGTGACAACTATCGCAATTAACCCTCTGACTTCCATATCGGATGATGATATACCATTTCTAATCTGTATCACATCGTCAAATAATAGCCAAAATAAACTGTCAAAATTGTCATAATCCTCAAGGGGTTAAGCCATGTCTGGTTGTCAGGTTAAAGCAAAGGGTGTGTGATGTCCCCATGGTTGTTCAATATATATACGGATGGGGGTCCTGAAAGAAATACAAAGAAGAGCAGCAATGGATGTTGGAGTACCCCTAAAAGTTATGGTCTTTGAGAGGGATATATTCATGTAGTGTGAGGTGAGTTTTAACGGTCAGGTAATGGAAAATGTCAGCTCATTCAAGTAATACTATATTCTTACTAATCGATAAGAGAAGGATGAAGTCAAATTTCCGATAATAACGCACTGCAAATCAGTGGATGGAATAACTTTTATTAATAGTTTGTCAGTCAGCAGCCAAAGCTGCACTCCCTTAACCCGTACAATACCGGTGACGTCCTTTGCATTACATTCTGGAAACTATTAGCAGATTTTAGTCAGTTTATGAAGGATGTCTACCCATTGAAAGACTACAGACTATCTCAATTAATCCTTTTAGCTACCATGTATCGTTCCTAAGCTTCATAAAATCGTCTAAATGTAGCTATTATCAAATGAAGAAGATGTCGTTGGTAGAGAAGAGGTTAAATGTACAGGGAGGATCAGCAAGAAAAGGCTTGCTGATCCCATAGTGAGAGTAAATTCTGGAGCTGGGATTCCCAGTCCCAATCTCGAAGGGCTATCTGCGCACACAAAAATGACGAGCGATGGAGGTGCCACATCCCTACACCAAGTGTTAGACAAAATGTATCTTATTAGTTTTGTGGACGATTTTGTGAGATTAATGTAAGCCCAGAAATTTGAGTCTTGAGCCCATAATTTTACAAAGTTAAGGGGGGTCACCGGCTTTTTTATCTTTCTCTCCGTTTCTCTCTTTCCCCGGCCTGTATCCATTCGGCCCCATTCAGCCAACTGTGTTAAGACGTGTATCCCCATCCAGGTGTCAATTTCTTCCTGGCGAGCGATAGCGAGCCAGCATTGTATGGAGAAATCCGGCTTCGCCGGAGACATTTTTCTATCGAAAAATGTACAAATTTAGCTTGCTTTAAAAACAAAAATATATATATATATATATATGCTGGCTCGCTACCGCTCGCCAGGAAAATATTGACACCTGAATGGGGGTAAACGTCTTAAAACAGTAGGCTGAATGGGGCCGAATGGATACAAACCAAAGGGAGAGGGAGAAAAATATAAAAAAAAGCGAGATGGGCTCCCTTAAGAAGATGTGTTAGATTCC
Source organism: Lithodes maja (assembly GCA_037953745.1). NCBI lineage: Eukaryota > Metazoa > Arthropoda > Malacostraca > Decapoda > Lithodidae > Lithodes > Lithodes maja. Next base: position 8,312 of record JBAKBP010009006.1, on the reverse strand, counting down.
CACATTGATATCCCATACAAGCCTAAAATATACATAACCAAAACATGAAGCGAGGATAAACTTCTCCTCTCTATGAAACCCAAACCCCTTCCCTTTAATATTTAAATTGAGAGAATGACGTGGTGTAAGGCGAGACAGACAACCCGACATCTAGTTAAGAGGGTAGTACTTGGTTTTTGGTCTATTCATTAATTTATTCATTTACGTTTTAATTTCCTCGCTAGACCGCCACCAAACTTAGAAATACACCCCCCTATACGGGGGGGGGGGGGGGGGATTTGTAAATTTTTCAGTAGAAAATGTCCCGGCCTAAGGCCGGTTTCTCTTAAAATTACAGGCTCGCTATCGCTAGCCAGGGAAAATTAGACACCTAACTGGCACGAAAGGTTTTAATATTTACAAAGAAATGAGGCGAAAGGTCTTAAAATCGACAAACTAATGGAAGGAACGTCTTATAATCTAAAAGCTATTATGCTAAACTAAAGGGAAAAGGAGGTCCAGAAAAAGCCAGTAGTACTCCCTTAAGTCGGTGTCACACGAGCGGATTTTCTGGGAATTTTCGAAGCGCAATTTTTTTTTTTTTTCGCGAGATCTCTGGCCTCGTTCGCATTGGCATCAGAAACTATACTGAAAATAGATTGTGATAGGTAACCGAATTACATGCAAACTTTAATTTTGAATAAGTGCCCCAAGAGATTGCTCGAAATGCGCTCGTGTGAAATAGCCTTTAAGCCAGTGTCAAACGAGCATTTTGTCCGGCAATATTTTGGAGCAATTCTCGCCTGATAACTTCAGAGTTAAACTTATAATAGCCTTAAAGGGATGTGCTTGGTTTTATTTTGGGCTACTTGTTCATATATTTATATAATATTGAGTTGCCTCGTAAGACCTCCATCAAGCTTAAAAAAACACCCCCTATATCCCCTTTCAAGATATCGCCCATCAGGAAAAAATCGACACCTAAACGGCACGAAAAGTCTTAATATTGACAGAGTAACAGGGCGAAAGGTCTCAAAGTCGCAAAACTAGTGAACGAACGTCTTAAAATCGCAAAACTAATGGGTCTAAACATGAGGGAGAAAGGGATCCATAAAAAGCGAGTACTACCCCCTCAAGTGACCAAGCACAGTATAATCTCAGTCTAGTTCCAGATAGCTTACCAATGATAAAAAATAGCATCAACATATTGCTAGGAAAACAATTCTTCTTAAAAATTTTTCGAAAAAATCACTTGCATCGCCTGAAACTACCACGTATATTTCCTTTAAGGGGGGTGACCTGTTTTGTTTTCTCTCCTTTTCTCTCTTTTTCATTCTTGTATCCATTCGGCCCCATTCAGCCTACTGTTTTAAGACGTTTACCCCCATCCAGGTGTCAATATTTTACTGGTGAGCGGTAGCGAGCCAGCATATTTTTAAAAAAAAATTGACAGCAGGCTAAATTTGTACATTTTTCGATAGACAAATTTCTCCGGCGAAGCCGGATTCCTTCATACAATGCTGGCTCGCTGTCGCTCGCCAGTAAAAAATCGACACCTAGATGGGGATAAACGTCTTAAAATAGTTGGCTGAATGGGGCCTAATGGATATAAGCCAGAGAAAGAGAGAAAAGGAGATAAATACAAAAAAAGCAAGTCACCCCCGTTAAGGGGAGATAGTTCGGTTTTCTGGTCCCCCTTCTCCCTCATGTCTAGCCCCATTAGTTTGCAGATTTCTAGACGTTCAGCCCATTAGTTTAGCGATTATAAGACTTTTCGACCCATTTCATTGTCAATATTGAGACCTTTCGTGCCACTTAGGTGTCGATTTATTCCTGGCGAGCGATAGCGAGCCTGTAATAATGAAGCAACCGGTCGGGATTATTATTATTATTATTATTATTATTTTTTTTTTTTTTTTTTTTTTTTTTTTTTTTTTTTTTGTAAAACTTGATGAGAGTCTAAGGAGGAAACTAAAAAGAAATATAATAAATATACAAATATATCGACCAATAATTGAACCCTCTCCCCTCAAGATCAATTTTCACCTGTAATCCACTGTATCAGGCCCGTGTCACCACGAGCGCCTTTTCTGACAATTGTTTCGGCCAATTATGGTTGTGCAGCTTCACAAATTTTCGTTTCATCAGTATTAACCAAGCCGTGTTATTTTAAGTTTGATAGAGGACTAGGGAGCAAACTAAAGTAAACTAAACCCCACCCCCTCAAAGTTCACAATACACCTCTATGTGAAGAGACAAATTTCCTAAACCATGTTATCATTCGCTTTACGATATGATATGAAAGTGATCCATCGTCTATAGATCCGACATGGAGACCTTAAAAGACAGAGTTTTATAATTTCGAAGTTATGGAGCGAGAACAAATCAATCATATTGTATAGTATGGTAAAACTGTGATTGGTCATTTGTGACTGACATAACTATTTTAAGGCGAGATGGGTCGGTTTTCTGGTCCCCCATCTTCCTCATGTTTAGACCCATTAGTTTTCAGATTTTAAGATGTTAGGCCCATTAGTTTGGCGATTTAAAGACCTTTCGTCCCATTTCGTTGTCAATTTTAAGACCTATCGTGCCATTTAGGTGTCATTTTTTTCCTGGCGAGCGATAGCGAGCCTGTAATTAAAAGAGGAGCCCTCCTTCGGCTGGGACATTTTTCTACCGAAAATTGTACAAATTTATGTTGAAGGGTGGTCTAGGGGAAGTTCTTTCTAAGTTTGAGGGATGTCTCTCGAGGAAACTAAAACACAAATCAATAAGAGAATTAATAGGCCAAAGAAGCAGCCACTGTCCCCTTAAGAAATTATCTTGTACTGTATTACCTTTGGGTGAGGACTGGTCCTATCCAGAGTGAGGTTTGGCATCCTATACCCAACCTTAGCCGTTTATTTCTCTAGGAATCCTCCTCCCCTTGTAAACTTCACCTACAAGGCGAGACAGAGAAAAGGGCGAGGGAACACGAAAGTGGTCCCTGACCCCTAAGAATTGAAACTCTAAATGTTGTGTATGTTCGGGCTCTGTCTCGAATCGGCCACCCCCAGCTATGGGGTATGTGCCTGATTATATACATAAATACATACACACCAACATATATACAAACATACATACATACATACATACATACAAACATACATTTACATCTTGTACTATTTATTATTGTTGACATAATTATTATCATTATTTTCAAAATATATTACATGCAAAGTGACTTGACTATCAATATTTTCTACACATCCACCTCATATTCCATTAACTGATAAATTCCTCAAAACTTTCTCTCTATATATAGATAATTTACGCTCGTCATAGATAGCTTGAAGTTGTAGTAAATGTTATTACTGCTAGCACAGTGCATGTTATGAGACCACCAACCATGTTAGCTGATATCTGAACCAATAGACTCGTGGAAGAATGATTGCAGTGTCTCGTTGAACACACTCAGTACGATTATATAATTAACTCCACCAACGAAGTTAGTGAAGGTTATGTTTTTTCCTCCGTGTGTTTGTCTGTAAACAAGATCTCAAACAAGTTACGAACTGAGGTTCACGAAATTTGGTGGGCAGATATGATATGCACAAGGAAGACGTGATTCAAGTAACAATGTGGTCGGTAGAGTGCATCCCTACGCCAGCGTAGGCAGCTCACAAAGTTATGAACCATTGTTCACGAAATTTGGTGGACAGATAGGATATGCAACAAGGAAGAAGTTATTTCATTTAAGAGGCGATCGGTAGAGTGCGTACCTCCGCCAGCGTCGGTGAGGGAATGTGCTCTCCCAAGTGTCTCCCTAGTTTCCATTGTATTTTAGTAAAACTAGCAAGGTGGAGAGAGAAAGGGGGAGGGGAAAAAAGGGGAGATGGAATTGGTTCCTGAATATAAACAAAGAATGAGTAGGCAGCTGGTTATGAAGAGAATATTTGACTGACTGTCAAGATAGATAGATAGATAGATAGAGAGAGAGAGAGAGAGAGAGAGAGAGAGAGAGAGAGAGAGAGAGAGAGAGAGAGAGAGAGAGAGAGAGAGAGTAACCAGAACATGGAAGGGGATAAAGCAATTGAAGGGAGAGGGAAGAGGGAGAGGGGTAACCAGAGCACAGACAGGGAAGTCAATTGAAGGGAGAGGGAAGAGGGAGAGGGGTAACCAGAGCACAGACAGGAAAGTCAATTGAAGGGAGAGGGAAGAGGGAGAGGGGTAACCAGAACACAGACAGGGAAGTCAATTGAAGGGAGAGGGAAGAGGGAGAGGGGTAACCAGAACACAGACAGGAAAGTCAATTGAAGGGAGAGGGAAGAGGGAGAGGGGTAACCAGAACACAGACAGGGAAGTCAATTGAAGGGAGAGGGAAGAGGGAGAGGGGTAACCAGAGCACAGACAGGGAAGTCAATTGAAGGGAGAGGGAAGAGGGAGAGGGGTAACCAGAACACAGACAGGAAAGTCAATTGAAGGGAGAGGGAAGAGGGAGAGGGGTAACCAGAACACAGACAGGAAAGTCAATTGTTCAGAGATTTACAAGGTGTTACAAGGAATAGTTAGTATCTCGGAGACCTTGCTGTTCATTCCGGGGAGATACTGGAAGTGAAAGGAGAAACACTATTTAGTGCACTACACTCATTACAGAGTGTGCAAAATACTATCTACACTCTTCTTGAACTGCTCTACGGAAAAACTGTTTACAACTTCTGAGGGAAGTCTGTCCCAGGTAGAACAAATCTTATATGTGAAAAAGTTTCCACAAATACTAGTGTTGAACCCTTTCGATTTTAATTTCCAGCCATGGTTGCGTGTTGCATTCATATTGAGACTAAAAATGTTGTTATAATCCACATTGTCAAACCCATTAAGTACTATAATAACTTCAATGAGCTGATCTCTCTTTAACTGGTTAATTGAACCATTTTACCGTGTGTTTATGCTCTCTCTCTCTCTCTCTCTCTCTCTCTCTCTCTCTCTCTCTCTCTCTCTCTCTCTCTCCCCCATTTCTTCCAGTATATATAAAACCAATCAATAGGTAAAAGAAGAACCATATAGAAGGGAAAGAGGGCGAAGGGTAAGAGAGAGGGGAAGGAGAGAGAAACAGTGAATAGGGGTGAGGGAGTACAAAGGAGTACAAAGGAAATCAAGCAACAACAGATCCAGTGACCCTTCTAGGTTGCTGTCCTCCAAAACACTGAGGATCAAGTGTCCAAACAGTGGTTTAGAGTGGGTAAGGGAACATTGGAAAGGGAATTACTGCCCTGGAAGTAATGTCCGTGGCAGGATTAGGAAGTTAGTAGGGGACAGATGGGTTAGTAACTGAGGGGGGGATAAAATAAAGTTATTAATTTACAAACGCAGTCAGTCGCGGGTTTGATGCGAGATATTTGTCTAGGCGGAGTTTAAATGAATCAACGGTGATGCAGTCTATAACGTTTCGGGGAAGCCCATTCCACAAGTTGACAACTCGATTGAAGAAGAAATTCTTAGATTCGTGTGAGTTAAAAGATTTACCAATAATTTTGCAACCGTTTCCCCGCGTGTAATTAGATTGGTCGATAGTGAAGTACTTACTACAGTTCATATTGTCGATGCCTTTGATGATTTTGAACACTTGAATTAAGTCGCCTCTTAATCTGCGCTGGGTTAAAGGAAATAGATTTAATTCTCTAAGACGCTCTTCGTATGGTTTGTTCTTTAGGCTAGGTATCATTTTGGTAACTCTACGTTGAACTCGTTCTAGCTTGTTTATATCTTTTTGGTAATAAGGGCACCAGGATTGAACGCAGTATTCCAGAAGAGGGCGGACTAAGGAATTGTAAAGGGTTAGGATAACTTCTTTGGATTTATGCTCAAATGACCTGCCTATAAAGCCTATAAAGGGAGAGGGAGAAGGGAGAGAAAGAGGACAAGGGGAATGAGAGAGAAACAGTGAAAAGGGATAAGGAGAGAAAGGCAATAAGAGAAGAACATGTAGAAGAGAAAAAGGGCGAAAGGTATAACAGAGAAGGAGAGAGAGAGAGAGAGAGAGAGAGAGAGAGAGAGAGAGAGAGAGAGAGAGAGAGAGAGAGAGAGAGAGAGAGACATATATATATATAGAGAGAGAGGGGGGAGGAAGGGAGAGGGGGGAGGAAGGGAGAGAGAGGAGATAGAAAGAGAACTAAGGAAAGGACAGAGGGAGAGGGAGAGAAAGAGGGCGAGGGGTAAGACAGAAAGGAATGAGAGAGAAACAGTGAGATAGGAGAGGGAGAGGAAGGCAATAATAATAAGGTACAAAAGAACTACAAGAGTCTGGGAGGTAGTGGAGGAGGGGGGAGCCAAAGTGGATTAAGAATTCTCGCTACCAAGAATACACTTGATACCTCTGGTGGACGCTTCTGAACTAGCGCCAGAGCTACGACTATTGACATCAACAATACTTAATACAACAATACTTGGCGGGTGCCCAACCCCGAAAGGGGTTGAAATAGGGGAGCTATCCCCCCGCCAAAGGCGACTTTCTAGGGCCTTTCCTAGCTGATGCTGAGAGGATTGGGTTCTAGTCATGTGGTGATGGGCTGGTCTATCAGAGTAAGAACTGAGCGATCTCTGCCATACCCATAGCTTACTTTGACTGTTCCTTTTACTTATATATTTTCTAGATCTCAAGTGACGGCGTCTCTTCCGTGGATTGACCTCCCAAGCTGCCAACCTAGAGGTTGGCAGATTGGAAGCCAAAGCGTCACAATTTTCCTTTGCCCCTCAACTTTCTCTTCATAATTGCTGAGGGGCACAGGGCCCTGGGTGGGGCTTTGGTTTCCCGGGCGTTTCCACACCCTCCTCAGCTCCCCGCCATGGAGTGGCTTCGGTCACCCAGGCTTTATTGTGGTCGGCAGGGGGGGGGGGTTCTGTGGGGACGCTCGGTTATGGCCTTGGCCTTGCTCGGGGCCTTGGGGCTGTTCGGCCAGGCAGCTTGGGGAACAACAACAACAACAACAACAATACTTAACACCTAGGATTCCTAGGACATGCACAGTTGATCATGATTTATTGTGATTATACTTTCTCTTATTATGCAGTATATGACTACACTAAATCCTTATAAAGTTTAGTAGTCATGGGAATGTCCATATGCAGCTGATAATGACTACAAACATAATTATAAGCTGATCAATAATCATAACAGAAAGGCGCGAAAATGCTTGCTGACTTTGTATTGTAAATATACGTTATATATGGTTATGGGTGACTTTAAAATATAATAAACAACAGTATGCATAGGCTATAATATGTGTCAGCTACAGACATTTCGAATGACCGCTTATAATAAAGATTTGTTGAAAGAGAGAGAGGGTGCAGATATCCGCGATGTAAACAATTTCCCATGATGCACCGCGGTAAACATTGCGTTCAGCGCCTCTGTCGGCCACTTTTGGCATTTATTGGTAGGGAGAATTAGAGTCAGTAGTAGGTGTTCGTTCAGGTGGATTTGTACTATATACCACTTGGACTAGCCTTGTGCTATACTGTATATACCAAAATAGTTACAGCAAGCTCCTAAAGTAAGATGAATATATAACTCATTTGTAATACCGTGTATAACTGTATATATATATATATATATATATATATACCAGTATATATTCAGAAGTATTTACATGTACGCTCCCGCCCACCCACCAACACCCAAACCCACACACATACTGTACACATATACACCCACACACATACACCATCACCCACACATAAAAACACTTATCAACCCACTCACAAATACTGAAAACTGTGTAATAAATATTATATGATGCTCTGAACGTGTTCATATTTTTGTAATGAAAACAGAAATTTTATTGAAATGATGAACGTTAAAAGTAATTTTTTCAACAAGGATTAATCAGCATGTGTATCTATCTATCTATCTATTGCCTGACGCCGTGATCCCCGAAGGGGTGGCCACGAACGAACCGCCCCCATGCACCTCTGTCCCCAGTCAGTCGATGCCCCTCCCCCCAACCAGCACCGCCTTCATTCATGTAGTTCCTCACTCCATCCTTCCACCTCATATTCGGTCTACCTCTCCCCCTCTGTCCCTCCACCTCGCTCTCGTACACCCTCTTAGTCATTCTCTCGCTTTCCATACGTTCCATATGGCCGAACCATCTCAAGTTGTTCCTTTTCACACTTTCCAGCACATCTACCTCCACACCACACCTCCTTCTTACTTCCTCATTAGTCTGTCTATCCCTCCATGTAATTCCGCACGTACTCCTTAAGTAATTCATTTCCACTGCTCTCACTCTTGGTCTGAGTCTCTCAACCAACGTCCATGCTTCGCTTCCGTAAGTCAGTGTCGGGATTAC
>JBAKBP010009005.1:0-86981 GCA_037953745.1 Lithodes maja | reverse complement strand
GGCAACGTCTCGGTGGTGGGAATCGTGGGCATGATCAGTCTTTGTCGCACCTGTTGAAGCTAGTCCCTGTATTTGATGAGTCGGGTGTCACCGAATTTTTCATGAGATTCGAGAAGAAGTGCCAGGAACACCAGTGGCCTGGGGAGAAGTGGGCAGCCCTTGTTTCCTCTAGACTTGTGGGCAAGGGACTCATGGCTTATGATGCATTGCCTATAGAGTCTTGTATTATCTATGAGGAACTCAAGGAGGCTGTCCTGAGAGCATACGAACTACAACCAGAGACGTACAGGTTGAAGTTCCGGGGTGTTACCAAGGGTCGGGAGAGCACCTTTTTGGAACATGCCCGGGAGCTGTCCGATGCTTTTGGGAATTGGCTGAGGTCGGAGAAAGCTACTACGTTTGACGACATTAAACAGTTGGTGCTTTTAGAACAGTTTTTCAAATGCACGGGCGGCGACCTGACGTTAAACCTGAAAGAAAAGCAACCAAAAACTCTACAGGAGGCAGCTGAGATGGCTGACCTCCGGCTATCACTAATTCGTGGGTGCGGGTCTGCCCAGCGTAGTGAGGCAGGTAACAAGGGGCGTGACGCCCCACCCCCCCGAGTTAGTGATATACCTTATGCAAACAAGTACAAGAGCCATGATACCAAGACTGACCACAAGACTAGCACCGTCCCGTTTAAGAAGGGGCCGGGCCCTTCCCAGTACCAAGGGAAGCCCAAAGGGGAGTTGGAGTGTTATCATTGTCATAAAAAGGGGCACTTTGCAAGAGTCTGTCCTAGCAAACCACCTACAGCAGCTGTGTCTTTGGCCTGCAACATTGGTGTGTCTCCGAAGTGTTACGGCTGGATCGGCAATACATATTCGGGATTCTTGATCGTAGGACAGAAATGGCTTAAGTGACAACGACACGCTCGATTCCAGTCCCAAATACTATATGCTACAGACAACAAAAGCACCAACGCCCTACAGAGTTATCGTCTACGGTAACGAGGTACCTTAACTCGGCGAAAGTGTACAACAGGGGTAGGCTATGAGGCTAAACTCCCTCAGACATTTATAGGTTACGTTATTACTAAAGAAATGCAATACTCAAGAAACTACGTTAATATTAAGCCTCTAATAATGTAGAATAGAAGCAGGCTAAAGGTATGACAGTGAAATGCTAAATGACAAATGTACATGCCTACTTGAAAGCACGTGCACTACACTAACTGTCCCCTACTAACATGCACTAGCATGTAGCATACAAGATGTTCATGATCCATGTGACGTTAACCACTCCGTTAGAACCGCATGGCTTGTCCTACAGTGACTCGCTAGGATCGCCAGGGCAGTGGATGGGGCTACAGTTTATGTATTAGAGTGTGCTTTATTTCATATGAAAGCTCGTGTCATGGGCAGTCCAGAAAGGCTCTTTGTTTTCACCCATGTCAAGGCTTTATATATTTAATTGTAAAGTATATGTTTTGTCATTAACTAGTAATGATGGGATCTGGGAGAGAGAGAGAGAGAGTAGAACAGAGTGAGAGGGAGCGCGCAGTGTTTTGTCCCGCTCGATGACGTCACGGCTGGCTGCCTCGCGGGGGTTGGTGGAGAGAGGCCTTTGCCATGCTGCAAGCTCTCTTGTTAGTGGCTGAACGACTTGCAACCGCTTTTTTCCCACACGGCTCGAGCTGGTGCGAGTATATATACAGTTCCTCGCCACTCTCTCCCTCAGATCTGGTTTCTAGAACACACCCATCTTTTTTCCCTTGCTATCTATCCCCGCTCCGTACCTGAGAATCTTTTCCTCTGCCTATCTCTCTCATTTTCCATATCTTTCACCACCTTTTATTAATATTATACCCCCTCTGGTTAACTCTGCAAAATCAGCTTCATGCTGGCCAGTTGTATTGTGTGTTAAGGTCTGATATAGCCTATGTATGTTAGTTGTTAAGATAAGTGGATCACGAAGCATTGGTTGGCTTTCATATTGCCGCTTCCTATAATTATTAGTGTTCTGCTGGATTAGATAATGCTAGACTAGGAGTCTGATATTATAGGTATTGTTTCCTATGAGTGCTGGCTTTAGTTAAAAGCGGCACAACATACCTGAGAACTGGAGTTGATTGAGTAATTCTAGTCTGTGTGCCATTGAGAGTAGAGCATGCACGAATGAGGGCTTTTTGCCTATACCATTCTGCACTGTTCTAGTCTCGATTGTTTGTCGTTGAGGTACGCCAGGAGAACGCTTAATACTTCGGTATTAAGGTTTCTCAAGAGAGCTACCCTTCATTATAACGTAATATTTGACGCACAGACTTGAGATTTGCACTAGGCTATGCAGCATGCCATGCGCACCAGTATCTCGTATCATTGACTCTAGCTAGACTTTATCAGTCACAGTAGACATTAAGTATATTAACCTAATTACTCTTTTTATGCATACCCATTTATGATTACACAAGCATTTCGCAGCCTAGTTTGATGGTATTGAGACACAAACGACTTAGGCTCTTTTTGTTGATAGGAATACTGCATTGTCGTGGCGATTATTATTAGTGTTGTAGTGTTTAGGATATTTTTGGCTCCGACGGCATTATATATTCTGCCTTTTTGTGTGCATAGCCTGCACGAGCATTGTTCCACTGCCTGCCTTTTTGGGTTCCATTTCCGATACGAGCATCTTTACAGCATCTAACATTTAAAGAAGATTCCTTGTTAGTGTTGAAGGACTTTAGTGCACTTTCTTTCATGCAGGAGTGCCTGACATTTATTGATTAAAGTAACGTAAGCTGTAACTTCTCTTACCACCTTACTTTGCATACCATAACCAAGCACCTTCGGTTATAGGTAGTAATAGGCTGTTTTCACCTAACATTAAGCCTAGAGTAGACGCACATTTATTGAGAGTTTGATAACCTATTATTGCATATAGAACTCTGTAGAGTATTTGTGTTCTTTGTTCACTGGGAATATACTTCAGAGGTTGGAGCTAGCGCTTTCCGTTGTAACATTTATGCCATTACTAGTCCAATGAATAAGAGCCCTGATATATTTGAACCCCAGTCATAACATCCAGTAGATACCTAATAATACACATGGGAGGAACATAAATAGTAGTCACTTATTATAATAATGAATCTATACTTGGAATAACTAAAAGGTTGCAGGCAACAGTACTGCGCCGGTAGCCTACTACCGCATAGGCTACTTCGCTTCTCTCACTCTGTCTCCCCTCCGAGTCTGTATGCGCCCTACGCAACAGAACTCCGGACACAGCAGCAAAACGACAGTGCAGTTAATTGATACATGAAAGTATTAATAGTGTTGTCTTGTGTGTGAGTAATGTGTATTGTAAAGGGTTATAGATATATACTTAAAGAGAGCTGCAATGCATAGTAAAATAAAGATATATCCCACTCATCATCCCCATGTGTTCTAGCTAGCAGGCCAAGTCACAGGAACAACGAGTCCCAGCACCGAAAGCGAGAACCCAGGAAAAGACTGTAGAGAACACAAGGACAGATAAATTACGTTACTCTACAGACAACTCCTGGGCATGGTCGGGCTCTTACACATGGCACCAGTCTAGTCACAAATGGGATGATGAGCGGGGCATATAACTCGTGAACATGTAGAACGTTCACCAACTATCCTCATCAAAAAGATCGCTGTTCACATTAACCCCTTAAATATATGTAAATATATGCTTGTCCTAAGAGTAATACGAGAGGTGAGTGCTGAAACTCCTTTAGGACCTCAAGGGAAGGTTATGCATTTAAATAGAGAGAAGAATGAAATGAGAGTAATGTCGTCAGAGAGAAAGAGTGCAACCGTGAGAAGTTGGGAGAGAGGGCAAGGGATGTTAGAATCTCAAAGGTTCTAGGCAACCTGGTCATGGAACACGCAGCCAGCCTCCAGGCAATGTGCTGTACGACAACATGGGCCCAGCCCAAGCAGCGTAGGCAGGCAGCAATGGACTACCAACCCTGTCGCGCCTAGCTATAAGCGCAAGGCTGCCAACCAGTCCATACGTCTGGCAACCACCCGGCCGGCAGCGCGGCGCGTTGCTACCCTCTTGCTCTGAAGCCTAACTCACTCTCTCTCTCTGAACTCCCATTGTCTTCTCTATCAACTTCTCTATTGATACTACATATTAAATGGAAGGTCTCGACATGGCTTAAAGCAAAACCCACCACTGGTTAGCACATGACGAGACCTTTGCAGAGATACAAAGAACATAGTTATAAGTTGTCACACTCAATATACATAGCGGCTGACGGTAGCCAGATCACGGGCGGTACAGTCGAGTACCAAGGAGTACAATCAGGTTGCGTTGCGGAGCACTGGGTGCGTCACAGAAGTCATCTGAGTTTGCCCGGGGCAGTTCATCAGAGGCTGAGGCACAGCCAATGCAGAAGCACCTGGGAGGCTCGAACCCTGCTCAGGATGTTTTTTGCGACCATAGAGGGCGGGGTCGCGTGATGTGGGCGGGGCGCAAGCATGGAGTAGAGGTCTTGCGTGATACAGGTGCTTCCCAGACTCTGATGAAAAACTTGACTGGCTACCCTATAAACGCGGCTCGGGTGGTAGTGGTCTATCTATCTATCTATTGCCTGACCCCGTGATCCCCGAAGGGGTGGCCACGAACGAACCGCCCCCATGCACCTCTGTCCCCAGTCAGTCGACGCCCCTCCCCCCAACCAGCACCGCCTTCGTTCATGTAGTTCCTCACTCCATCCTTCCACCTCATATTCGGTCTACCTCTCCCCCTCTGTCCCTCCACCTCGCTCTCGTACACCCTCTTAGTCATTCTCTCGCTTTCCATACGTTCCATATGGCCGAACCATCTCAAGTTGTTCCTTTTCACACTTTCCAGCACATCTACCTCCACACCACACCTCCTTCTTACTTCCTCATTAGTCTGTCTATCCCTCCATGTAACTCCGCACGCACTCCTTAAGTAATTCATTTCCACTGCTCTCACTCTTGGTCTGAGTCTCTCGACCAACGTCCATGCTTCGCTTCCGTAAGTCAGTGTCGGGATTACCACACTGTCATGCAAGGACTTCTTCACTTCCATACTGACCACCCTATTTCTTGTTACTGCTTTTAGCGTTCCTACAACCCTCTTCCCCTGTTGTACCCTCTCCTGGACCTCTTCATCCATAGTCCCATCTTTACTCAACACACTGCCCAAATACTTAAAAGAGTTGATGATCTCCATAGCCTGACCGTTCAGCTTCACCTCACACTCTGTGACTTCACCCCTTTCGAAGACCATAACCTTGCTCTTCCCCGTATTTACCTTCAAATTCCGTTTTTCGCACACTGTTCCAAACTCATTTACCAGACCCTGCAACTCCCATTCATTATCACTCATCAGAACTGTATCATCCGCAAACAGCAGTATAGGTAGCTTCCACTCAATTCCCTCCCTTTTCAGCGATACACCAACATCCACTGCTCTTGATAGTATTTCTTTCATAACTCCATCCATATATACAGTAAACAACCACGGGGACATCACACACCCCTGTTTCAAACCAACATTCAGGTCAAAGAACTCGCTCTGCTCACTCTCCACACGTACTGCCGCCTTTGCACCCTCATACATGCTCTTCACTGCTTTCAGCAACTTGCCCTCTACTCCGTATATTCTAAGTACTTTCCACAAACCTTCTCTATCCACTCTGTCATAGGCCTTCTCCAAGTCCATAAAGGCAACATACACCTTTTGTTTCTTCTCCAGATACTTCTCCACAACACAATTCAGGGTAAAAATCTGATCTACACATCCTCTTCCCTTCCTAAAACCTCCCTGCTCGTCGCCTATCCATTTCTCCGTTCTCACTCTCACTCTCTCAATCACTACCCTACTGTATACCTTCCCTACTACGCTTAGAAGACATATTCCTCGGTGGTTACCACACACTCCTCTTTCCCCTTTGCCCTTATATAGGGGGACTATTATGCCAGTCTTCCAGTCATCGGGTGCACTCCCCTTCTCCCATGCTAGTTTGCACATTTTCCATACCCATTCTATCACTATCTCACCACCATACCTCAACATTTCCCCACACACTCCATCTGTTCCTGGTGCTTTCCCCAACTTCACTCTTTTCATGGCTTCCCACACTTCTGACCTCCTGATCCCCACCTCCTCCTCCACTACTTCTCTTCTTCTCCCTCCCATACCATATCCAGCTATGTTTGCTGGCTCTTCATTCCTTTCATTTAGCAACTCACTGAAGTACTCCCTCCATCTTTCGACTCTCTCTTGCTTCTCGGCTAGCATTCTCCCATTCTTATCTTTCACACCCTTACTGTTTCCCTTGCTACCTTCCCTAACTTTCTTGAATTCTTTCCAGAACAGTTTCTTACTCTCCCTCCATTTTACACTCAGATTCCTTCCAAATTCCTCATCTACTCTTCTCTTACTTTCCTTCACTACTCTCTTCACCACCCTCTTACTCTCCACGTACCTCGCTCGTTTCTGTCTCTCGGAATCTTCATTCCCTCTACTACCCAACCACTCTCTATATGCTTTCTTCTTTTCTTCCACAGCTATTCTTACCTCTTCTGTCCACCATGCTGTACCTTTCACTCCCCTCCCTCTTCTCCTCACTCCACACACCTCCTCACATGCTGCACAGATCTCATCCTTAAACACCTTGCTCATCTCCTCCACTTCCTCCATAACTTCCAGGTCGAACCCACCTAGTCGTCTTTCCACTGCTCTCCTGTACTCCTCCCTGACTTCCTCCTCCTGCAACCTCTCCACCCTCCTCACCATTCCACCCTCCTCTCGCCTCCCTCCCGCTCTCCTCACCCACTTCTTTTGTATCCTAACCTTAGCTACCACTACATAATGATCAGACAGACCCCCTCCAATACCCCTATACACCCTAGCATCCATCACAGATTTCTTCATTCGTTCATCCACACATACATAATCAATCAATGACTTTCGTTCCACCACTGTCTTATCCTTCATCGTCAACATCCGTTTCCACGTGTACCTGTGGATCATTCTGTGTCGGAAGAAGGTGTTGGCTATCCACAGCCTCCTCCCCACACATACGTCCACAAGTGCACTACCATTCCCATTCACCTCTGATGGTACCCCCCACCCTCCCACCACTCCCTCAACTTTCCTATCACCCACCTTACCATTCATATCCCAATCAGAAATATTCTTTCGTTCTTGTCAAACTTCTCCAGGCACGCCTCCACATTCATCCAGAACTCCTCTTTCTTTCTTTCAAGTATATCCTCTGTCGGGGCATACACGCATACAATCACCCACGTTTGTATTCCTACTTTCATTCTCACCCACACAATCCTTGAACCCACAGACCCATACTCTCTTACACATTCCTTCCATTTGCTACTTACAAACAAACATGCACCTTCTCTCGCTGTTCCTTCACTCACTCCAGCACACACACCCATTCCACACTCCCACTCTCTCACATCTGAACCTTTCCATTTGGTCTCTGTCATTCCACATACATCCAGCCTGGCATTCACTAACACTTCCAGAACCTCTCTCTCTTTTGTGCCATCATTCATGCCACTAACATTCCACGTAGCCATTCTCAGAATGTCCGAAGGCATGTCCTTAGTCGGTCGTGGTTCGTCAACGTTGGTTCCGTCCGCATCCGAGGCTGTTCGTTCGTTTTTCTTTGCTTAGATATTTTTTCCGGGTGGGGGTCGCAAGCCCACCGACCCAACCTCTTTAGTCGCCTCTTACGACACGCAGAAGGCACGTGGGGCATATTCTATTCCCTAACCCCCAGTGGTGCAGGGTATTAATGCAACTCGGTCATACCCGCTGGTGCGGTTGGAGTTGGAGGTGGATGGTGTGGCACGTGAATTGGATGTCGGGATTGTGGAGAAACTGCCAGTGGAGGGCGTCGACCTTCTTCTCGGCAACGACTTTGCAATGCCCGCTTCTGAGGTTCTACCCTTAGTCGTTGCCGAAAGGCCAGCCGACGTGAGTAGGGAAGAGCAAGAGTGGGTCGAGCGGTGCCAGACACAACCCATGGCGTGTGTTGTCACCCGAGCTCGGGCAGCTAAAGTGTCACAGCCTAGTCCTCCGTCTTCAGACCAGCGGAGGAACGATCAACAAGAGGAGGCTAAAGCTGGAGTTGGTTTTAAGAGTTTTGACTCGGCGGCTCTCCTGGGTGATTCAGTATTAGCATCATTACTTAATTCTGGAGTAGCCCCAGGGCCTGTCATCGAGAGTGACGAGGCTGGGCATGACGAGACTCCACGACAGCAACGTTATGAACATCGAGAGAGACAGAGGGAGCAGCCCAGTATCGGGGAAGGTCATGCATTGCTCCGGGAGCAGTTAGATCGCTTGGCACCCTCAGATATACGTCGGTTGCAACTAGAGGACCCTGAGCTCCAAACGTGTGCTAATGGAGCTGTAGAGCTCGACGAGGACGGCGATGCACAGCCAGGAGATTTTTTTTATTTAGAAGGCATCCTCTATAGGCGTTTTCAAGACCCTAAACGTAGTTGGCAAGAGGGGTCCGGAGTAGTGGACCAGTTGGTGGTGCCACGGGAGTGCAGGGATAGCCTACTGAGGTTGGCGCATGACATACCACTGGCAGGACATCTAGGGGTGAGAAAAACGGTGGCGGCTTTAGAAAAATTGTTTTGGTGGCCGGGGTTGAAGGGGCAGGTGGTTACCTGGATAGCAAGGTGTCATACGTGCCAGAGGGTTGGAAAACCTAACCAAACAATTCCGAGAGCCCCGTTGCACCCCATTCCTGTCAGTGGACCGCCCTTCAGTAAGGTCATCATTGATATGGTCGGACCCCTAACCCCTACTAGTGCCGGTAATAAATTTCTATTAACTATCATGGATGTGGCCACTCGTTATCCTGATGCATATCCAATGAGAAATGGCACGGCGAAAACTGTTGTCCGGAACCTGCTCTTGTATTGCTCGCGGTATGGTTACCCGCAAGAGGTGCAATCGGACCAAGGTTCTAATTTTACCTCTAATCTGTTCAAACAAACTATGATTCAGCATGGCATCAGCACTGTCGTCTCTTCTGCGTATCACCCGGAGAGTCAAGGGGTGTTGGAGAGGTGGCACGCCACGCTGAAAAGCATGCTTCGATGTTATTGCACAGAGAACGGAAAGGATTGGGACCTTGGTCTGCCGTATGTTTTGTTCGCGGCAAGAGAAGTACCTGGAGAGAGTCTCGGTTTCAGTCCGAATGAGCTTGTTTTCGGGCATCAGGTGAGGGGCCCTCTCCACATGGTGAAGGAGATTTGGGAGGGTACCGCTAAGCCATGTTCTATGTTGAGATACGTCCTCGAGAGCAGAGAGAGAATGCTTAGAAGTCTGGAGCTGGCCGGGCGTAATTTGGTGAGTTCGCAGGCCCGTATGAAGGACAGGTACGATACTAAGGCGAAACTCCGGGAGTTTCAGGTAGGTCAAGAGGTGTTGGTCCTGTTGCCTTTGTCAGGTCATCCTATGGCTGCCAAGTACGCTGGGCCTTATCGGGTGGTGTCAAAGATCTCTGATCTAGATTACCTCGTTGCCACTCCAGACCGGAAGAAGCGTAACCAACTATGCCACATTAATTTGTTGAAGGAGTATGTGAGGCGCCCACCTGAGTCACTAGCTGTCCCTGTGTTGACCTGCTGCGGTCATGGTGGAGAAGGAGAGGGGGGCAGCAATGATCAGGTGGATGATAACTGGGATTGTCATGTCTCGGCTGATCAGTGGGCGAGGAATTCGAGCCAATGTGCGCACGATGCTCTGGCGCACCTGCCGGAGGAACAGCAGGTGGCAGTGCAGCGCCTGTTCGATTCATACCCCACTGTATTTGCCGAGCACCCAGGCCTCACTACTCAAGCGGTGCATGATGTCGATGTAGGAGAGCACCCCCCCTTCAAGTCGATACCTTATCGGGTGCCACCCATTAAACTCCCAGCGCTCAGGGATGAGCTGGAGTATATGCTGGCGAGAGGCTTGATCGAGAAGGGGGCAGTACGGTGGACTTCTCCTGTCACTCTGCAGCCCAAACCTGATGGAAAAGTTCGGTTCTGCATTGACTTTAGGCGGTTGAACGGGTTGACCCCCACCAATGCATATCCTCTTCCCCGGGTGGATGACAGTGTGGATAAGATCGGGAAAGCAAGGTACTTGACCAAGGTAGACCTCGTCAAAGGCTACTGGCAAGTACCACTGTCTGAGCGGGCTAAAGAGGTGTGCGGGTTTGTGGTGGATGGCAGTACTTACCATTGCAACGTGATGCCATATGGTCTGAAAAATGCACCGGCCACTTTCCAGAGCTTAATGAACGACATCGTAGCAGACATCCCAAACTGTACTGTCTACCTTGATGACGTGATCATTTATGACAACGATTTCCAAAGTCACTGTGAGCACATAGAAGCCTTATTTAGTCAACTTAGTAAAGCAGGCTTGGTGGTTAATCTGGGCAAGTGTGACTTTGTGCAAGCCACGGTGCAGTATCTGGGGTTTGTGGTTGGGTTAGGGCAGGTGAGCCCGCCCCAACAGAAGATACAGGCTATCGACTTGTTACCCAGGCCGACCACCAAGCGGCAGATCATGAGATTTTTGGGCATGATTGGGTATTACCGCCGCTTTATAAGAGGCTATTCTACTGTGTTAGTTCCTTTGACAGATCTAGTAGCCAAAGATAAAAAGTTCCGCTGGGCACCTGAGTGTGAGCAGGCGTTTCGAGTAGTTAAACACCTTTTATGCACTCACCCTATCCTCAGGGCCCCGGACTTTGAACGACCATTTCAGTTGGCGACTGATGCCAGCGGAGTAGGGGCTGGTGCCGTACTTTTGCAGACAGACGAGGAAGGTCTTGAGCATCCAGTCAGTTTCTTTTCAAAGAAATTTAATTCAGCACAGAAAAACTATTCGGCTGTTGAAAAGGAACTGCTGGCAATCGTGTTAGCGCTCAGACACTTTGAGGTCTATGATCCTGCCTATGGGCCAGTCGTGGTAGTGTATACCGACCACCACCCGCTTAAATTCCTCAATCAATTCCACAACCGGAATATGAGGCTGACCAGATGGTCGCTCATGTTGCAAGAGTACAACTTAGACATTCGCCATATTGCCGGTTGTGAGAATGTGATTGCGGACTGTTTGTCGCGGGTGGAGGATCCGGGGTAGGCTACCACAGTATGTTGGTATAGCCTCCTGTCTTGGCTCGTGGTGTATTTTTGCGCTGGTGCTTGTTGGCTCGCATGTGTAGCATCAGCGTAGGGTCGCAGGGCAGGAGTTGTTGGCTTTGATTAGAAGAAAATTAGGCTACATCTATAGTAGCCGCCAAAAACAACATTAAAATAAAATATGAAAAATTAAATAAAAACTCTTTCTTTTTTATAATTAATTTTAAGATAATATTGTAGCTGAGTACTGAGTGCAGATGATTTTCCCTCAGTAGGCTGTGCTTCTTAAAGCTCGCTCTGGGAGCACAATGTTATGAATTAATGTATTATATTTGGGAAGGGTGATAAGATTTTTTTATATAAAAATGTTGTTGTATTTTTTTTGAGGAGACTGAGCTTGCATTCCATGAGTGGCAGAGTGGTTAGGAGTGGCAGATTCTAGTGACATTCTGCCTGTTCAGATATGGGCTCATGGTTGAGTGTCCCATATCTTGGGGGGGGTGTGACGCCTCCTGGCGTTAGCAGAATGGTTGCATGGGGCATTGCAGCTCGCTAGCGCTTGCCAGGATGGGGGGATGGGCTACAGTTGTCCTAGAATGATCTGCTTTATTTAATTAGTGTCGTGTTGCCACAGACAGTCTAGAAATGGTCTTTGTTTTGGTCTGTGACCGCGCCTTATATTTTATATTCGCTATAATATAAATGTTGCTTGTGTGGGAGGCGAGCGAGAGAGGGTGAGGGAGTACACCTGGCAGCGGGGTGAGCTATGACGCGGCTCGCTTGGGCGCTGACGGCGTTGGCGGCCGGGTGGTCAACTAGTCCCTTCCCGTCGCGGCCTTGTGTTCTTTACCAGCTCAGAGCTTGCCTGACACGCGTATCGCCTACATCCTTTGCAATTCTGTCCCCCATACTCGCCACTTTGCATACTATTTCTCTCTCTCGACTTCTCCTTTCTCATTCTCTAATCTTTATTAAACTCAACATCCCTTCTGGTTTCAGCATAGACGTTCACCGTCGACCAGTCGTATTGTACGCGAAGCTCTCAGATATTTCCATGTATTAGGTTAAGGAGGTATTATGCTTTATTGAGGTTTTGAGAGACGGACTTTTCCGTATGTGTCCTCTCTCGGGAAGGTTGTAGACCGGTATATGTCTCCCTGGCAAGGTGTTGAGTGATTCTTCTTGGTTATCTAAAGCTAGACTAGGGGTAAGGTTACTGTGTCGTTGTCTCCGATGTGTGCAGTGTTAGCTAAGTCCTGCACGACATCGACAGGTACTGTGGGAGCCTAAGTTGTCTTCGGGTGGGTTTACTTTGCGAGCACAGCGCTGTGGTGTGAGAGGGCCATAGCCTATCCCTCACAACATAGTGCTGCCTCTTTGTGTTGACTTCTGAGGGATCGCCAGGATAGAGCTAGGTACTAGAGACCTAGATTTATCAAGAGAGCATCCCCGTCATATAACGTAATCTTCATTATACCACCTTCGGACAACGTTAGGCTACGAGCCGCATGCTCGTCCATTGT
Organism: Lithodes maja; assembly: GCA_037953745.1. Taxonomy (NCBI): domain Eukaryota; kingdom Metazoa; phylum Arthropoda; class Malacostraca; order Decapoda; family Lithodidae; genus Lithodes; species Lithodes maja. The sequence goes on along the minus strand of JBAKBP010009005.1, from coordinate 74,290 downwards.
TGCCCTGCCTTGATACCCCAGCTAGACTTTATTAACTGAGCAGACACTGGTTAGAGATAAGCCCCCATTATTATATGTATGCAGCATTATTATTCACTGCACTTTTGAGCCGAGGTTGTTGTTGAGTTGCACAACCCTAGTAGGCTGTTGCGTTGTGTCACAAAGCATTTCTTTAGTTGTCGAGCATTACTACCTTTGCGCAGTCTTTATTATTCGCCTGCCTATTATTACTATATGTCCTAGCATTTATTGTGACCCGTATTCTGCATTATAATTGTTCAAGATTCTTTACGAACATCTTCCCAGCATCAGACTTATTTCAGAAGTTTCCAGTTGATGTTGCAGGACTAGCATTGCACTTTCTTTAATACAGGAGTGCCAGTTATTTGAGTATCTACCGTAACGTTAATTAATCACGTTAACTATCTTTTCTTTGTGTAACATAATCGAGTAATCTTTTACTGTTTGAGAATAGGCTGTTTCATCGAGCGTCAGCCTAGTGTGTGTGCACCAGTTACCGAGTCATAGGATACCTCGTTGTCCAGGCACGACTCAGGGCGGTAATGGTGTTTTGTTTTCCAGTGTTTAAGGCAGTGGTTGGATCTAGTGTTACCGTTGTTGCATTTTGCCATTATCTAGTCCAATGTTGAAGAGCCCTGTGTCTTTGAGAACCTGGATCGTAACAAAAGGTAAACATTTTCATATTATTACATACACATCACACACACAGAGACACATACACACACACAAACACACATACAAACAAACACACACACACACACACACACACACAACACAAGCACACAACACACACCCAGACACACCAAAACACACACACACACCCAGACACAAAAAAAAAAAAAAAAAAAAACACGCACACCAATGTTTCCCACTATAAATTTGGAATCACACGACCGATTTTCCGTCAATTCTATACCAGCAATATTTTCCATAATATTTTTGTATTTGTATTATAATCAATATTGATATCGATCTTCCTCCTTGAAATTGGTATGTAACACAACCATATTAGTACAAGATATGTGAAATAGACCCCGTATATTGTGGTACTGGTATTGATATTAATAGCCAAAGTTCAGGACTTCGATTTGTCCATAATATGTTTCCTATTATATAAGAATAAATATTGATATCGATCTTCCTCCTTAAAATTGGTATGTAACACGACCATATCAGTACAAGATATATGATGTACAACTAGTATCTTGTGGCATTGATATGAATATCCAAAGTTCAGGACTTCGATTTTCCATAATATTTTTGTATTTATATTATAATCAATATTGATATCGATCTTCCTCCTTTAAATTGGTATGTAACACAACCATATTAGTAAAAGATATGTGAAATAGACCCAGTATCTTGTGGTATTGATATGAATAGCCAAAGTTCAGGACTTCGATTTTTCCATAATATTTGGTGTATTTAAAATATAATTAATATTGATATCAATCTTCCTCATAGAAATTGGTATGTGACACAGACATATCGAAAATGTGCTGTTAGTAACAATATCATGAAAATATTAAAAATTACCGAAATTTCGAATATCGAAAATCGAATATCGAACTAACTTCAGGTTGCTGGGGGGGGGGGGGGGGGGCAAATTTTCAACATAAAATTCAACAAATGGTTAAAATGTATGTAGATCATTTACAAAGCATATCAACTTGAAAAATCATAACAATAATGGACAATAATTTGTATATATATTTAAACTAAATATGTAGGAATATTAACCTTCTTAACCTTATCTAATCCGGACAAAAACTATACTCACTGGCACAGCAGATGCAGTCGTGCCCTGGGCAGGGGTAGTCATGCTGAGGATTATGACAGAGCCTGGCGTCCACACACTCACCGGGGCAGGTGGTGGTTGTGTTGGTGGCTCCACACTCGGCAGGACGAGAAGTACAACATCTGCACCAAACACTATATTAATACTATGGTATGATTAAAACATCGACACAATTTTAATTTATTTTGTCCAGGTTACTATTTGACAAAAACAAAAACAAAGAAATTTGCTACAGCGGCTTGTATGGTTTCATATGATGACCTTAGTTTATGATGACCTTAGTTTATGATGACCTTAGTTTATGATGACCTTAGTTTATGATGACCTTAGTTTATGATGACCTTAGTTTATGATGACCTTAGTTTATGATGACCTTAGTTTATGATGACCTTAGTTTATGATGACCTTAGTTTATGATGACCTTAGTTTATGATGACCTTAGTTTATGATGACCTTAGTTTATGATGACCTTAGTTTATGATGACCTTAGTTTATGATGACCTTAGTTTATGATGACCTTAGTTTATGATGACCTTAGTTTATGATGACCTTAGTTTATGATGACCTTAGTTTATGATGACCTTAGTTTTCCTGATTTTTTTTACAAACCAAAGTCGTCATATAAATCCACAGAAGGCGTTAAAACATACACATTTTTGTGTTATACGCTTGTCAACAAACCCAGAAAAAATCCGACCTCAATGGCAACAGTTGCATCACTGAAGGTATTTTCATATTCCGACTATATTCCGACTATATTCCGACTATATTCATTGGTTTTGGCCAACAAAATGGTGCCAAAGTATGTTAGGTAAACAAAGACTAGGACTAATGTGCAGTTACTAAATGGCGTTTACTAGGTACTTTCCATCCTGTTTAGATATGTTTTCAATGTATTTCAATGGAAGGAAATTTTAGTTCTATAACCCTTCTGCCCGATGGCTCTTCTGAATATTATCACAGTAAAATCGCCCAACTGCCCTCTCTGTATTACTAAAAACTCTGATATTATCCCACCTGCATCCTGGTGATCCTCCACATTCGTTACCCTCGATCTCTCGCTCCCAGTTCTTACAGTGGGCCCGACACGTTCCATCAGTATAGTCGCACCGCGGCTCCAGCTCACACTCTGGGGGAACATAAACACTTTATACCTACAACAGGGTAGTACACCAGGATAATTTGGCTTTAAGACAGGAGTGAATAAGAATGGGAATACAGAAAAACAAATATATAATTGTCTTGTTTGTCAGTGTAATCATATGCCATGATTCTATAATTCAAAACACTAACTATATAATTTTAATCCTTATGGCTTAGAATAGTGTCTAATTTGATACCCTGAACTACAGAAGTTGACTTAGTGAGCAGTTTGTATTTTGTGCTAAATTATAAGACACTCATAGAACCAACTTTATCTCTCCTACCCACCAACTTCTTTTCTTGATCTCTAAAGCTGACTTACTATCTTTAGGTGAGCAGCAGATGTAGCCCTTATGACAGTGATGGCCGGATACCTCGTCACTAGCACACTTAATCTTGCACGAACCACCTTGACACTGCAGACACTGCAGACACTGCATCTCCAGGATGTTTTCTGACAGGAAACACAAATCAAATCATTGACAAAATCACACAAACTAGTTTTCAGTAGCAGAGAGTGGGACAGCAGGAACCCTTGTTGGCCAGAGTGGACAGAATGGTGCTGTGCTGGTATGGACATTTTGAGCGAATGGGAGATGAAAGGCTTACAAAGAGAGTATATGAGTCAGATACATGTGGAGGTATGGGACAGGAAGACCTCCGTTGAGGTGGAGAGCGTTGGAAGGTAGAGGGAAGACTGTAGAACAGGCAAGAGTAGTTACCTCCCCCTTCCTAACCTACTCTCCCCATCATATTTAAGTTGTGATGCCCGTTCCTACTTCTCATTCCCCTTCCTATATCGGCCCATCCCTTTTGGTTATTCATTTCGTCTCTTACATATATTCTAGAAACCTTATTACTTTCACTAACACAACATATCACCTAGAAATAACATAATAATAATAATAATGAACAATATCTTGTACATACATTTAATCTATGTACAATTATTAGCCATCTTAGGGGGACACTAACTGCTTTTTTGGCCTATAAATTAATTTATTCATAAATTCGTAGTTTCCTCGCTAGACATCCCTCAAACTTAGAAAAACATCCCGTAGACCCCCCCTCAAGATATATTTGTACATTTTTCGATAGAAAAATGTCCTGGCCAAAGGCCGCTTCCTCTTACAATTACAGGCTCGCTATCGTTCGCCAGGAAAAAATTGACACCTACATGACACGATAGGTCTTAAAATATATAACAAAATGGGACGAAAGGTCTTAAAATCGCCAAACATCTCCCCTTAACCCTACCTTATCTGGAAAAATTGTATACCATACTCACTAGCACAGCAGATGCAGTCGTTCCCTGGGCAGGGGTAGTCATGCAGAGGATTTTGACAGTGCCTGGCGTCCACACACTCACCGGGGCAGGTGGTGGTGTTGGTCCCAGAACAGTTGCAGGACGGGCAGTACAACATCTGCACCACTTAGTTTATTAGTACTATGATTATAACATTGATACTATATTATAATATTGATACTATATTATAACATTGATACTATATTATAACATTGATACTATATTATAATATTGATACTATATTATAACATTGATACTATATTATAACATTGATACTATATTATAACATTGATACTATATTATAACATTGATACTATATTATAACATTGATACTATATTATAACATTGATACTATATTATAATATTGATACTATATTATTTACATTGATACTATATTATAACATTGATACTATATTATAACATTGATACTATATTATAATATTGATACTATATTATTACATTGATACTATATTATAACATTGATACTATATTATAACATTGATACTATATTATAACATTGATACTATATTATAACATTGATACTATATTATAACATTGATACTATATTATAACATAGATACTATATTATAACATTGATACTATATTATAACATTGATACTATATTATAACATTGATACTATATTATAACATTGATACTATATTATAACATTGATACTATATTATAACATTGATACTATATTATAATATTGATACTATATTATTACATTGATACTATATTATAACATTGATACTATATTATAACATTGATACTCTATTATAACATTGATACTATATTATAACATTGATACTATATTATAACATTGATACTATATTATAACATTGATACTATATTATAATGTAAAACTTGCAAAATAAACAAACCAAAACTTGAACGAACACAGTAAAAAGACAAAACACTTATCAAAATCGCTATGTAGAAACAACGCTTAATCAAAATAATAATGTATAAATAAAAGAACACAATCAACCACATAGGGTGTACTGTACATTACGTAACTTACATTTTCAAAGTTACTATATGAAATTAATATTACTGTTGTCACTTGTACTTTTATCAATCTAACATATATCCATCTATCTTAATAACTATCTACTATATCTCTCTGATATTATCCCACCTGCATCCTGGTGATCCTCCACATTCGTTACCCTCGACCTCTCATTCCCAGTTCTTACAGTGGGCCCGACACGTTCCATCAGTATAGTCACACCGCGGCTCCAGCTCACACTCTGGGGGATCATCAACACTTTATACCTGCAGCAGACACCTCGACGACATATACAGACTAATAACACACATAACAAAGCAACTCCAACAGCTTTCTCTCTGTCCAATATCCTTTATACAGACTAATAACACGCATAACAAAGCAACTCCAACAGCTTCCTCTCTCTCCAACACCCCTTATACAGATTTATAACACACATAACAAAGCAACTCCAACAGCTTCCTCTCTCTCCAACACCCCTTATACAGACTAATAACACGCATAACAAAGCAACTCCAACAGCTTCCTCTCTCTCCAACACCCCTTATACAGACTAATAACACGCATAACAAAGCAACTCCAACAGCTTCCTCTCTCTCCAACACCCCTTATACAGACTAATAACACACATAACAATGCAACTCCAACAGCTCCCTCTCTCCCCAACACCCCTTATCCCCTCTCTACACTCTTCAGAAAAATAGGAAAAGTAGAATATAGATACGAGGTGCCGTTGTGAAGCCTTATCCCTCAATACCTTCACCTGAGGGTAATAAACCGGGAATATTTGGCTGTAAAACAGGAGTGAATATGAATGGGGATACAGAAAAAAACAATCGTCTTGCTCATCAATGTTCTCATATCTAATGGTTTTATAAGTACTGAAAAACATAACACTTATAATATATCATTAATCACTATGACTGAGAAAAGAGACTTGAACTTCAGTACAGGCTTAGCATAGTGTCTCGCTTGATACCCTGAACTACAGTTGTCTTGACGAGAAGTTTGCATTTGATATGGTGCAAGACACATATTGAGCCAACTGGATCTTCCCTACCCTCAGCCTTCTTTCCTTGATCTCTGAAGCTAAGACTTACGATCTCTAGGAGCGCAGCAGTAGTAGCCTTTCTCACAGTGTTGGATGGATGCCTCGTCACTAGCACACTCAGTCTTGCACGAACCACCGCTAGCCAGACACTGCAGCTCCAGGCTATTATCTGAGAGAGGAAAAATAAATTATATTAATGGCAAAATCACACAAACTAATTTTCTAAAAGTTAATTTACACAACAGTTTCTTTATGACAAACTCTGATCGGCAACTTTATTTTGGCTACATTCCATTGGAGGGTGGACTTGGACACACCTATGCCACGTGCTGTGGTATGGTTGGTAGTGCGTTAGACTTGTTACGACTGGGGTTCAAATATATCAGGGCTCTTATTCATTGGACTAGTAATGGCATAAATGTTACAACGGAAAGCGCTAGCTCCAACCTCTGAAGTATATTCCCAGTGAACAAAGAACACAAATACTCTACAGAGTTCTATATGCAATAATAGGCTATCAAACTCTCAATAAATGTGCGTCTACTCTAGGCTTAATGTTATGTGAAAACAGCCTATTACTACCTATAACCGAAGGTGCTTGGTTATGGTATGCAAAGTAAGGTGGTAAGAGAAGTTACAGCTTACGTTACTTTAATCAATAAATGTCAGGCACTCCTGCATGAAAGAAAGTGCACTAAAGTCCTTCAACACTAACAAGGAATCTTCTTTAAATGTTAGATGCTATAAAGATGCTCGTATCGGAAATGGAACCCAAAAAGGCAGGCAGCGGAACAATGCTCGTGCAGGCTATGCACACAAAAAGGCAGAATATATAATGCCGTCGGAGCCAAGAATATCCTAAACACTACAACACTAATAATAATTGCCACGACAATGCAGTATTCCTATCAACAAAAAGAGCCTAAGTCGTTTGTGTCTCAATACATCAAACTAGGCTGCGAAATGCTTGTGTAATCATAAATGGGTATGCATAAAAAGAGTAATTAGGTTAATATACTTAATGTCTACTGTGACTGATAAAGTCTAGCTAGAGTCAATGATACGAGATACTGGTGCGTATGGCATGCTGCATAGCCTAGTGCAAATCTCAAGTCTGTGCGTCAAATATTACGTTATAATGAAGGGTAGCTCTCATGCGAAACCTTAATACCGAAGTATTAAGCGTTCTCCTGGCGTACCTCAAAGACAAACAATCGAGACTAGAACAGTGCAGAATGGTATAGGCAAAAACCCCTCATTCGTGCATGCTCTACTCTCAATGGCACACAGACTAGAATTTACTCAATCAACTCCAGTTCTCAGGTATGTCGTGCCGCTTTTAACTGAAGCCAGCACTCATAGGAAACAATACCTATAATATCAGACTCCTAGTCTAGCATTATCTAATCCAGTAGAACACTAATAACTAAAGGAAGCAGTACTAAACAATATAAATGCCAACCAATGCTTCGTGATCCACTTATCCCAACAACCAACATACACAGGCTATATCAGACCTCAACACACAATACAACTGGCCAGCATGAAGCTGATTTTGCAGAGTTAACCAGAGGGGGTATAATATTAATAAAAGGTGGTGAAAGATAAGGGAAATGAGAGAGATAGGCAGAGGAAAAGATTCTCAGGTACGGAGCAGGGACAGATAGCAAGGGAAAAAAGATGGGTGTGTTCTAGAAACCAGATCTGAGGGAGAGAGTGGCGAGGAACTGTATATATACTCGCACTAGCTCGAGCCGCGTGGGAAAAAAGCGGTGACAAGTCATCTAACCACTAGCAAAGCTTGCAGCATGGTAAGGGCCTCTCTCCACCAACCCCCGCGAGGCAGCCAGCCGTGACGTCATCGAGCGGGACAAAAAACACTGCGCGCCCCCTCTCACTCTGTTCTACTCTCTCTCTCTCGCCCAGATCCCATCATTACTAGTTAATGATAAAACATATACTTTACAATTAAATATATAAAGCCTTGACATGGGCGAAAACAAAGAGCCTTTCTGGACTGCCCATGACACGAGCTTTCATATGAAATAAAGCACACTCTAATACATAAACTGTAGCCCCATCCACTGCCCTGGCGATCCTAGTGAGTCACTGTAGGACAAGCCATGTGGTTCTAACGGAGTGGTCAACGTCACAGACTGCTGATCGAAGGGTCGGCTCAAGACAGAGCCCGAATAGGGACAACACAACAGAAAACAATGAACACACAAAAACAAAATATAAATTCACACACATCTAGGTCATCTTACTATCAAACTCCTACTCACTGAAATAACTGAAGCAGAGTACAATTACTCCTCAGTGGTGGGTGGCTATAGTCTATTCGCTGTAAGTAGGCGAGACATCATGACCTCTAACCCCTGTAACTAAAAACTACTAGAGTAATCGAGCTAATATATCTACCATTTGGGAAGGGTTAGTCAAGGAATAGATGTGGACATTTATAGCCAATTTGCTCTCGCCTATTTTGAGTTCCAGAGGACAGAGGTCATGATTTTTGCCTACTTACAGCGAATACACTATAGTCCATCCACCAACCTGCTTCACCCTTAGGTGAGCAGTACGGATTTGTGTAAGGTTTACTCCCATAAATGGGTTGCCAACCAAGGCTGACGAGTCCCATCCACCCAGACTCCTCAAAGTGAAATATGTTTAATTTTGACTGACACATAAATTCAATCCCTAAGCAGCTAATTTGTCAATGCTTTAACATATGAATATATGTTTTTGCATCATATTAATGCTAGGTTTCCATAATTTATAAAATATTTGGCTACAAAATGTCCGTAATACCTGAGTAATCAACATGAAGACTTGGCAATTTACCATCACCTGGATAAAGTAGACTTAGCTCCATGGGCCACATCCCGAAATTTCATAAATCGGTACCATCCACGGAGGGCAAATTTCCCCCATAAACTTCAATTAATGGCTGCAAAGTTATGCAGACACACATTGACAAAGCATATCAACTTGAAATATCATCACAACAATAGGAACAATAACTTGTATATATATTTATACTATGCAAAATAATAGGCTTCTTAACCCTATCTGAAAAAGAAAATGACAATAAAAATAATAATAATAATAATAATAATAATAATAATAATTATATATATATATATATATATATATATATATATATATATATATATACTGTACATATATATATATTGTGACGCTTCTGCATAGTAGCCACGTGCGGGCATGCGCGCGCATCAGCTGCCCAGCCGTTTAGAAACCGGCTGGTGGCAGCCGGTCGGCAGGCTTTTCCTTAGTATAGGGACAACGTAACTAATGTCTGGGATATTCTTATGTTGTTTCACAGCTTGTAGCTGCCCTTATTCTTAACCAACGCATCTTAGTATATTTTATTCTCGATAGTTGATAGTTTCATTATAATATATAAGATGTAAGTCTAGTGAGAGTGGGAGGAGACGAGCGGGAGAGAGAGACCAGCTGGGGGACGTTGCTTCGCACGGAGAGTCCAGCATGGGACGAGCCTGATGTTGCCATATGCATTTGATCGCAACGTTAGGCTTAGTTTCGACTCACGCACGGGGTAGACGATTTTGACCCGGCAACTGTGTTGAGTGTTGCCAAGCCTGGGATGTATTCTGCATGCCTAGGGCGGGGTCCAGACAGATTCAAGACTCCGAGCTCACCTCACTGTCGTACCCTTCGGACCCCCTTGCTATCTATCCCTCTCAACCCCACTTAGAAACTTTCTCTCTTACTTTGTATACCTTCCTTCCACTACTTCACCAATCTATTTAATTATCCCATCCCCTTGATAGACCTTATATCTATTATTGTATTAACGACGAGCTCTCAGATAACTAGATAGGATCTTGGGCCTTATGCAGAGACGTAATTGTTAATGAGACCTAGGAAGTTTTTTTGTTGTCTCATATTTGGTGGTTTCATGCTTGCTAGTGTGTTCTTGTGTCAGGTTAGCAGGGGCTAGACCGGAGGGGGGCTTTTTGCGATCCTTTAAGTAAAGTCTGCTGGTGCGAGTCCTATGGACCCACTTTACTAGGATACCCGTGGGAGTCTGGGGGCATTTACTTGTCCCTGTGTGTCTAGTGTTGTGTTGTGTGAGGGCCCTTGCCTAGTCCACTCAGCACTGCGCTAGCACGTCTTGCTTTTGTTTTAGGGTCGCCAGGAGAGAGTCAGATACTTGCAATCTGAGTCTCTCAAGAGAGCACCCTTTCAATTAGAGTAATTTGGCGCACAGACTTGGGAACGTCCCTAGGCTAGAGCAGGTGGCTCAGCCCGGGTATCCGACGCCTATATCCTTCCGGCTAGACCTCTGCCACCTGGCAGATTAACAGCTAGGGGTTTATTATCTCTGTATGCTTGTTATTGTGCCACAGTTTACCGTCTTTGTGAGCATTGTGAGTCAGGGGGTGGCTTAGAGACTCTGTCCGAGCAGGCTTGCCTGACTAAGAGTGAGAAGCACACCTGTATGTGGTTATGTTGCGAGTTGCTACCTTTATTTAATTATACCTATGCCATTATACACTGTAGGTCCTATCACTAGTATTTATTCCTGCTTATGAGTTGAGAGTTCTCTAAATCCGTAACGTACTTTCTTTGCTAAGCATCAGATCCTACAGTAGCCGCATGCAGTTTAGAACCCCGCATCTTGTCTACCGGTACGATGTTTTGAGGACTGTTTGCTTTCACCTTCTTTCATGCAGGGGTGATTAGTTGTATTAATTAACGTAACATTAAATGTACTTTCTTCTAGTTTGTTATTAAATTGTTTCTGCAATTTAATTCCGTTATCTATCTTTTCCTTGAAGCTTTAAGTCAACTTAATTGTGATCTTTTATATAGCCTGCTTGACTATCAGCAGTCTATAGTGCGTGCACCCTGTAACCGAGTCATAGGATACCTTGTTGTCCAGGCAGGACTCTTGACGGTTTAGGGTGGTTTGTTGCCTGGGTTTATAGATAAGGGTTGGATCTAGCGTTTTCCGTTGTTGCTTGTTGCCGCATACCTAGTCCAATAGAAAGAGCCCAGTGTTTATATATCCCAGGACGTAACAATATATATATATATATATATATATATATATATATGTATATTGTTTTTTTGTTTAATATTATGTACTCACGGACACAGCAGATGCAGTCGTGCCCATTACAGGTGTAGTCGTGCAGAGGATTTTGACAGAACCTGGCGTCCACACAGTTAACGGGGCACTGAGAGTTGGCCTCACAGGTGGCGGGGCGGGTGGTGCAACACTTACAGTCATGGATGTGGCTACAACCACCCCCTTGGTCATGTTCATCTCTACTACCATGCTCATGCTCCTCTCTCTCGAAGTCCAAGCATTTATCCCGGCAGTGTCCGTAGCCGCTGTCACAGGCGGGTTGATCGTGGCACGCTGAGGATCGCAAGGGTACGGTACCACATTTATTCAGATATTTAGTTTATTAATGCTACAATCTATCTATCTATCTACTCAGGCCCAATCCCCACTTTTCTTATTTTATTTTTATTTTATTTTATTTTATTTTATATATATATATATATATATATATATATATATATATATATATATTACATATATATATATATATATATATATATATATATATATATATATATATATACAGTATATATATATATATATATATATTTTTTTTTTTTTGGGGGGGGGGCCCAAGACAGAGCTAGATTAGGGACAACACAAAACACAACAAAAAACAATGAACACACAAACAAAATACAAATTCACACACATCTATTCAGATATTTGTTTTATTAATGCTACTACCAGAGGATTTTATTCAGCTTAGAAAAGACCTTTAGCATTCAGAATTATAGAATATTTCACTGACGCAAGTCCTTCATAAGTTGAATAATATCTTCTGTAGGTAGTCAGACTGAAACATTGACTGGCAACATTGTTACTCAAATTTCTTTTGCATCAAAGACATAACATTCCACAAAATGTTGGGGATTTTATTGAAGGGTGAATACATAATAATTAACTATTATTCTTTTTTTAAACTGCTCAAGGGTAGCCAGATTTTTCACAAAGTAAGTTCGGCAACTATAGGACCTTCAGAGATGAGGAATCTGTAAACAGATCCTATGCATTTCATTATTTCTGGTTCAGTGAAAATAGGCACGTGACAACTGGGCTATACAATGCAGGAAGAATTTCTGGGACTGAAAGGGGCGGAAAAAAAAAAAATCAATCAACCCTATAATTCACACATGTACTTCTGAAGCTGAATATAATTGTCAAATAATAACCAAAATGACATCGACGTAATCACCACTCACTTGGGGAATGAATGAAATCAGGTTTCTGGAGTTTCTGGGGTTTCTCAGGTTTCTGGAGTTTCTGGGGAACCAGAAACAGAAACGGCCGTCGCCGCAGCCAGCCTTGTATGTCAGTGTCTCCTTCCCCTTACAGCTTTTCCGACAATGGCCACCCGCATGCTTACATTCGTCCACAGCTTTCTTGCACTCTGCCGGAACATCGGAACATGACAATGGTTGGTTTGTAATAATTTGCTATGCAACATTGTATTAAGCGAGCCCACCTCGCTTTTTTACTCTTTCTCTCCCTCTCTCTTTGGCTTGTATCCATTCGGCCCCATTCAGCCTACTGTTTTAAGACGTTTATCCCCATACAGGTTAAAATGCTGGTTGTGAAGGGAATTTGTCTAGGTCTCCTGAAAACTCCCCAGGCCCACTTATGGTCAACCTTTTTCCTGGTGCCTGGCGCGGGGGCTCGAACCTCTGAAGGGAGTTTAACCCTCCTAAAAACCCACAGGTTTTGAGATGCCTTGGGTGGGGTTCGAACCCTGGTTAGTGACCATGGCCATCACCACCAGGCCCGCGCGCTAACCCACTGTACTACCACGGACGTACTAAAAGTATAGTAACCTTAGTCCGATTTGTAAGAACCAGGTGATAGTCTCGTGGTGATTCACGTGATGAGTTTATTGGACTTCCCATCCACGACTATTTTACACTATACCTGACGTCAACTCGGGTAGTACATTATTGGGGTTGCGGGATATTTTCGAGGGCATTACACAGGTGTCAATATTTTCCTGGCGAGCAGTAGCAAGCCAGCATATATATATATTTTTGTTTTGACAGCAGGCTAAATTTTTACATTTTTCGATAGAAAAATTTATCCGACGAAGCCGGATTTCTCCATACAATGCTGGCTCGCTTTCGCTCGCCAGGAAGAAATCGACACCTGGATGGGAATAAAAGTCTTAAAACAGTTGGCTGAATGGGGCCGAATAGATACAAGCCAGGGAAAGAGAGAAAAGGAGCGCAAGATAAAACAAAAAACGGTGACCCGCCTTAACCCTCTCGCTATCCTGTGGACTTGGGGGTTTCCGTTTATCATTCAGAAATAGTTTTCTCAATCTCATAATTACCTCTCCAAAATTAGTTTTCTACCCACAGCTCACTCAAAGACATCTGCAGTGGTTGAAGTAACTAAACTAAATGTTTTTCAACACCCCTAATGGTCACAAAGGCTTTTAAGTACCCCAGAAATGGCGCAAATATATATATATATATATATATATATATATATATATATATATATATATACCGGTATATATAATTATTGAGCATACTTACTTTGTTTCACTTCTTTCTCAACACAGCAGAGGCAGCCAAGACAGACCCCCTTCAAAGCAGCAGTCTCCCCAGGCTTGCAGGTGTGTCTACAGGTACCCTTTTCACGCTTACACTTCTGGGTTCTCTTGCAAACTGTTGGCAGTTAATTAAATGTAAAGATATAATTTACAGACCTCATCATATGTGTTTGCGTATGGTTAGGCATCAATCAAAAAGTGTGTGTGTGTAGGGGGGGGGGGGGGGGATGTTAACATGTGATGAGGAGATGCTGTTACTTCTTCATCTTACTGGCCTCTCGCTGTTTATATTATTTTATTTTTATTTTTTGTGGCCTCGCAAACATTGAATAGCCTAAACATGTTTCAATAACAATTTTGCCTCTCTGGTGGCATTAATAGTTTTTTTTTTCTGGATTCCCTTCTCCCAATTGTTTAGCCTCATTAGTTATGAGATTATAGGACGTTTGCTCAATTAGTTAGGCGATTTTAAGACATTTTGTGTCATTCAGGTGTCAATTTTGTCCTAGCGAGCGATAGCGAGCCTGTAATTTAGGAAGCAACCTTCGGTTGTGAAATTCTTCTACCGAAAAATTTACAAATTTATCTAAATAGGGGATCTTCGGGGTATTTTCTAAGCATGATGGAGGTCTTGGGAGGATACTAAAGCAAATAATAAATTAACAAATATATAAACATGAACAAATAAACACAAATATCCCCTTAAAGGTTTGCGTGGCCCATTAGTACAAGTAAATCCATACCTGTTGGGTGTGACTTGCGTTTATCTTCATCACTATCATCATGTTTATCTTCATCACTATCTTCATCACTATCATCATATTTATCTTCATCACTATCATCATGCTCATCTTCATCACTATCATCATGTTTATCTTCATCACTATCATCATGCTCATCTTCATCACTATCATCATCATAGTGGTCGGGTTTTTTAGGTGTTGGTTTCTTCCCCGGCTTCATTTGTACCTTGCTAAGCTTATTGCCTTTACTTGCTTTCCCACTCTTTTGCCCAATAAATTTCTTCTTCGTTTTGTTTCGTTTGGCCCCTGCTTTCTTGGTTTTCCTGCTCGCATTCTCCTTCCTCTTGATCTTCTTGGACTTTAGTTTGGAGTTTGGCTTACGTTGGCCATTTTTCTTCCTTGTCTGTTTTCTGTTTTTGTTGTTCTTTCCCTCCGGGTTGGTTTTCTTATCCTCCCTCTTCTTCCTCACGAGCTGGAGTGCTGCCTCACCTGCATTGATATGTAACTTGTGGTTAGCTATAAGATCAGGTAAGACATAAGAATCATATCGAAGAGGTCACACTACACAAAAAACAAAAACAAACCTACTCCCCCAACCACCGGGAATCTATGGTCTCAAGGCAGGTAAGGTCAGTCTGCTGACCACTTACACGATAGGAAATTGTAAATTTTCAGTTTTTCTTGACTATCGATAGTTCAAAATACACCGATTATTACACAAGGCACAAGCACACATACAAGAGGTAACTTGACTGACCCATGCAGCAGGTGAATCCAGCATGACAGTTGACAGCTAGTGTCAGCTGACCATCCACTGGGCAGCAGAGGTAATACAGCTCCCACCATTGGCCACGCAGGACGACCTCAACGGCTGAAATTAATACAAGGCAAAAACTGTGTCATACGGTTGATTTGGTCATCATTAAGGCAACAGTTACAAGAGGAATGCTACAGCCCTGTGCAACGAAATCTTGGTACAGCCTTCCTCGTAACCTGAGTGGCTAGGATTCGAATGCTATATATATATACAGTATATATATATATATATATATATATATATATATATTCTGACATACGGAGCCCTGTATGTTTATTTAAGAGTTAGAATTAAGAGTTGAAGGAGTGCCAAACTACCCAGGCGGCGAAGCAGACTAGCGAGCGAACCAGAACCAGCGAGTGGGAAACAAGCTCGTCCGCATACCAGCAAACAAGCCTTCACACCTGCGTGCGTCATAGGGGACCCTGCAAACTACTTCGATGACCCGACGCTATGACGATGATTCGACGCCAGGAGACTCCATTGGACCACGCACCTCTTACGCAACTAGAGGAGCTGTGATTGGGGCGCGCACCATCTCCCGCCTCCTGATTCGTTCCTACACCATCATTGCATAGTATATAAGACCCGAGTAGTGGGCATTCAAATCAGTCTCATTTGGAGTTGGGAAGGTGAACTTGCAGCTGGAGGAAGACGGGGTGAAGTATTATAATGGGATTGTGACTGTCAGTCAGATTATATAAGTGTGTGTTAAGTGTGTTCGGTGTAAACACTTACGTTATGTTGGCTAGTAAGATATGTGATTGGGAATTAACGATAACGCTACTATTATGTACTTAACTATTTTAGTTGACTGACTTGTGGACTAAAGCAACTCTTTAAGTAATTGGGTTATGATAAAAGTAATACTATTGTTTTAAATTAAGACTTACGAGTTCTTTCATTTGCTTACATTGCTGGAAAGAACAAGAACGGTGATACTATTGTCTCTTATTAGTAATATCGCCTTAGACTAACATAGCTGTTTTAATGTTACTTCTAGTGATTTCCTAAGCTGAAGAAAATTCGTTTAGCTTCAAAATATTATTTTTGCTTTTCATATTATTTTGAGTGAGACTTGAATCGAATCTATGAAGCGATCCTGTAACTTAATTGACTCATAATCAAACCTCAATGTTACGTGGTTAAGAAATACATTTATCTAATTATTAAATATATATCTAACTTTTGATGTGACTTTGATATTAATCCTGATAATAATAATATAATACTATTAACGTAGACAAGAACCAAGAATAATTATATCTATCTATCTATATGCTCAGGCCCAATCCCCATTTTGGGGGTAGCCGACTCAAGACAGAGCAAGAACAGGGAAAACACAAAAACAACATAAAACAAAAAATAAACACAGATAAAAAACACAAACTCACACACATCCAGGTCACCCAGGAGAAGACCCAGAGACCAGGGTTACCAAGGTCGCTCCAGCACTCCCCCGGCCCCTGACCACCCGGAGAGGTTCCGATCTCGGCAGGCAGACATGCAGCGGAGCCAAAGCCACAAGCCCTCCCACCACACTTCCAGGCACACCCTTCATATTAATCGTCCCCCCGGGCCAGGCGCCTGATGGACTATTATCTAGTCGAACTTGCGCCCGACCCCTTACTCCAAATGACCACGTGTTCACTCAACTATTCACAAGCATTCTCCATTCACTCCTGTCCACCACCACTTCCCCTGCCTGATCTATAGTCATTCCTCTATCATCCAAAGCCTTTCTTACACAGTCTCTCCATCTCAATGGGGGTCTTCCTGCCCTTCTATCTCCCCTTGTACCTGACTCACATATTCTCTTTGTATAATAATATAATACTATTAACGTAGACAAGAACCAAGAATAATAACTACATTAAATATAAATAAAAGGACATAAGAAAACTAGCTATTCATTTCAAAAAGGGTAAGAGACAGAAATATTCTTACCTTAATATTTATCTTTCAAGACTTGATATATAATTAATAGTCCTTTAGATTTAACTTATTCGGTTCATAACCATAGCCTACTAAGCTTCGGTTAAATAATAATTCTTTATAAATACTACATGACTTTAATTAGTTTCAGTATTTTTCCATAATTGAAGAGTATCAGTCAATAAAGGCTACCAAGTCTTAAGCTCCAAAAGGAAAGGAAGCAACAACAGGAAATAATTTTATTAGATTTTACTTTTGTTTTGCCTTCAGCTGACTGATACCTTAATATATATCTCTGTGCTATCTAGATTCATCAAGTTAACCACTTGAAGATCAAGATACGTAACAGAAGAGTACTCTTCTGTTACGTATCTTGATCCTCAAGTGGTTAACTTGATGAATCTAGATAGCACAGAGATATATATTAAGGTATCAGTCAGCTGAAGGCAAAACAAAAGTAAAATCTAATAAAATTATTTCCTGTTGTTGCTTCCTTTCCTTTTGGAGCTTAAGACTTGGTAACCTTTATTGACTGATACTCTTTTAATTATGGAAAAATACTGAAACTAATTAAAGTCATGTAGTATTTATAAAGAATTATTATTTAACCGAAGCTTAGTAGGCTATGGTTATGAACCGAAAAAGTTAAATCTAAAGAAGGACTATTAATTATATATCAAGTCTTTAAAGAAAAATATTAAGGTAAGAATATTTCTGTCTCTTACCCTTTTTGAAATGAATAGCTAGTTTTCTTATGTCCTTTTATTTATATTTAATGTAGTTATTATTCTTGGTTCTTGTCTACGTTAATAGTATTATATTATTATTATCAGGATTAATATTGTTGGACCTAAAATCATAACTATTGCATAAATTCAAAAAATCTTTTTTGACTGACGTTCGCATTCACGCAACAAATGTTCGTGTGAAATTTGGTGAAAATCCGTCCAACGGTTTAGGAGTAGTTCCGAGACAGACGGACGACGACGACAACGACGACGACGACGACAGACATTTTGTTCGTGTGGTACCCACTATACGGGGGGGGGGGGGGGGGGGGGGGGGGATACCAAACTCTGCTTACGCAGAGTTGATGAAGGACTTTACAAAACATTTCAAATTATCTAGTAATACAAATTAAAGCAAATTATAGTAATCCTAATCACATCGAACCGAAACATAAAGCAAAAAAGTACATTTGAATTACTTTACTCTAAGAATCAAAAGAAAAGTGTTGAAATTCACATAAAGGAAAATTGTCACAAACAAATCGGAACTCACCATGATACCACCAGTCTCCAATGAAAGACTATGAGGGACTGATTAACTGAACACATTTGAGCTCTACATGTAAACTCAATATATGGTGAAAATTAAAAGAAATAAAATGAAAAACCAAACTTCATGAACACCCAAAACGCAACCAATTGTACCTAATAATGAACCTTCAACTATTATTGAC
Organism: Lithodes maja; assembly: GCA_037953745.1. NCBI lineage: Eukaryota > Metazoa > Arthropoda > Malacostraca > Decapoda > Lithodidae > Lithodes > Lithodes maja. The sequence goes on along the minus strand of JBAKBP010009005.1, from coordinate 55,337 downwards.
AAGATTTATTTCTGGTTTGTGCTTATTTATCAGCATTTTTTCGCCTATTAAAGCCTCATACGTGCTTCTAAACCTGCCGTTGATTTCAAAATCCCTCTCCGAAAAAGGGTGATCTTCATTACGGTAGTGTTCCCTTACTGCAGAAAAAGACATACTCTTCAAAAATATTCCAGACATGAAGCTTTTCCCCAAATGCTCATATATTCTCATTTTGAATGATCTACTCGAACATCCAATGTACCCAGCCTGACAACTGGGACAAGTGAATTTATACACGATATTTGAGCATAAAGAGTCCGGCACCCGATCTTTGAAGTTGAAGAAGGTTCCTATCCTGAAATCATTGGTGAAAACAATTCTAAAATTTATTGCAGGAAAACTTTCCCTGAGTACGTTACTAAGTAACTTGCGAAAATCATAGCTCACTCTCCCATAGAAAGGCATTTCGACATACTTAACAAGTTTAGGCACACAGTAAGTTACCGATCTGCTGTGTGACACTTTATTATACATAAATTGTTTTAGCACTGTTAAACAAATCCATCCTATAATTATTTTTCAAAAAATACTCTTAGTTTTATACTCTCTTAAATTTTAGTGATCCTGTTTTAGCAATATATACAGAGTTATACTCAATTTTTAGGATCTGTTGGTAACCCTTTCCTGAGGATGGCTGCGTGACGTCGCCGAAAATTAGAATAAATCATGATGTTCCACAACGTATTTCTTCTCATTGCCCTACTAATTTGGAAGTTGCGGTGTCCAAGATCACCTGCTGAAGTTCTCAGAACTATATATATATATATATATATATATATATATATATATCCTGACCGCCTGGAAATCAGCCCAACATCCTTGACTTATTTCTAACTTCCAATTATTCTACTTAACCTGTTAACTTTTTCTCTCCGTTGTGCTCCTCTGATCTGTTACCTGTCCTATCTCTCCTGTACAGCCATTCGATCCTCCCAGCTGGTGGCGCTTGTGGCACTTTGGCACTGCTGATTGGGAGGCTTTTCGGCGGTACTTATTTGATTTTACATGGAATTAGTTTTGCTTCCGTGGCTGGGGATCCTCGGAGTGTGCTGAACGCATTACCGAGCGAATCCTCTTGGGCATCACGTCATGCATTCCCTGCCTAGGCAAACTCTTTCGACGCGAGTTGATGAGGCGAAATGCTTTTGATTCTACTCGTTCGAGAAGTGCGGTATGGGTGGAGCCTCCCCACATATGCGAACAATACTCAATACAGGGGCGCACTGTGCCCCGATACAGATCAAGAAGCTGTGCGGGGGTGAAGAACCCACAGAGACGGTTGAGCACACCTATCTTTTGGGAAGCTGTTTTAGCAAGAGTGGCAATATGATCTTTCCAAGGATGGTCAGATAAAAAAGATACACCTAGAATGTTGAGAGAAGATGAAGGGTTGAGTTGTGTGTTGTTGAAGAATAGTTGATAGTCTTGTGGAATATTGCGATGGAGAGATAGAGGGAGAAACTGGGTCTTAGAGGTGTGTGTGTGCGTGTGCGCGTGTGTATGAGTGTGTGTGTGTATTTGCAGATGACTCGGTTATGCGAGAGAGGAGTATCTAGTTTTCTGCTGGTGTCAGCCGAGGTAATAGCACTAGGTGTGGGACTGGGATATAACTGATAATATTAGTAGCCTTCATTAACTAATTCACAACGTTGATAATAACTATAGTAATATAATGTAAACTGAATTAAACTATATTGTATACTATATTTTATATATACAGTATAAACAATTCCAAATTCAATTCCAAAAGATGATTTTTAGTCAGGAGAACTGTAAATACGAATTAAGTATGGTGAATGGTGATTGTGGTGTTACACTATTAGAATTAAGTGTGGTGAATGATGATTGTGGTGTTACACTATTAGAATTAAGTGTGGTGAATGGTGATTGTGGTGTTACACTATTAGAATTAAGTGTGGTGATTGGTGATTGTGGTGTTACACTATTATAATTTAGTGTGGTGAATGGTGATTGTGGTGTTACACTATTAGAATTAAGTGTGGTGAATGATGATTGTGGTGTTACACTATTAGAATTAAGTGTGGTGAATGATGATTGTGGTGTTACACTATTAGAATTAAGTGTGGTGAACGATGATTGTGGTGTTACACTATTAGAATTAAAGTGTGGTGAATGGGGATTGTGGTGTTATACTATTAGAATTTAGTGTGGTGAATGGTGATTGTGGTGTTACACTATTAGAATTAAGTGTGGTGAATGATGATTGTGGTGTTACACTATTAGAATTAAGTGTGGTGAATGATGATTGTGGTGTTACACTATTAGAATTAAGTGTGGTGAATGATGATTGTGGTGTTACACTATTATAATTAAGTGTGGTGAATGATGATTGTGGTGTTACACTATTAGAATTAAGTGTGGTGAATGATGATTGTGGTGTTACACTATTAGAATTAAGTGTGGTGAATGGTGATTGTGGTGTTACACTATTATAATTTAGTGTGGTGAATGGTGATTGTGGTGTTACACTATTAGAATTAAGTGTGGTGAATGATGATTGCGGTGTTACACTATTAGAATTAAGTGTGGTGAATGATGATTGTGGTGTTACACTATTAGAATTAAGTGTGGTGAATGATGATTGTGGTGTTACACTATTAGAATTAAGTGTGGTAAATGATGATTGTGGTGTTACACTATGAGAATTAAGTGTGGTGAATGATGATTGTGGTGTTACACTATTAGAATTAAGTGTGGTGAATGATGATTGTGGTGTTATACTATTAGAATTAAGTGTGGTGAATGATGATTGGGGTGGTACACTATTAGAATTAAGTGTGGTGAATGATGATTGTGGTGTTACACTATTAGAATTAAGTGTGGTGAATGATGATTGTGGTGTTACACTATTAGAATTAAGTGTGGTGAACGATGATTGTGGTGTTACACTATTAGAATTAAGTGTGGTGAATGATGATTGTGGTGTTACACTATTAGAATTAAGTGTGGTGAACGATGATTGTGGTGTTACACTATTAGAATTAAGTGTGGTGAACGATGATTGTGGTGTTACACTATTAGAATTCATCCATTGTTAATCGATGAGGAAAACTGTGATATACTGGCTGAAGTGGTTAAGGGGACAGTGGTTATGTTATGGGGTCTATTTATTTATATATTCATGTATTTCTTAGTTTCCTCGCTAGACCTTCAGCAAGCTTAAAACAAAAACCTCCCTAGACCCCCTTTCAAGAAAAACTTTTACATTTTTAGATAGACAAATATCCCGGCCGATGGCCGGTATCTCTTAAAATTACAGGCTCGCTATCGCTGGCCAGGACAAAATCGACAACCATATGTCACGAAAGGTCTTGTTTGTTATTTGTTATGTAGAGCAGATTAACCAGACCACTGAGCTCCATACTCGAAAGGTCTTGATATTGGCATATACAGGTATATGGGACGAAAGGTTTAAAACGAAAGGTCTTGATATTGGCACATAAATGGGACGAAAGGTATTAAAATCGACAAACTAATGGGCCCAACGTCTTAAAATCTGAAAACTAATGGGGCTATACATGAGGAAGGAGGTGGACCAGAAAAGGGACCCATCTCCCCTTAAGTTGAGTTGTGCATTGGCAAGTGGATGAACGAGCCGGTGTGTGTACTCTGAAGTGGATGAACGAGCCGGTGTGTGTACTCTGAAGTGGATGAACGAGCCGGTGTGTGTACTCTGAAGTGGATGAACGAGCCGGTGTGTGTACTCTGAAGGAAATACTGTATGCCACTGTGGAAACAAGATGAGGGTCACATTTGAGTGAGGAGGGTCATTTAAATGAGCTTTTCTGATTTGTGTTCTGTTGGTTCCACATTCACGGCACCTTTGTGTAGAAAGGAACATAATTGGTTTCGATCGCAAGTTTCCTTCCCTGGTGACAGGGTCGATATCAAATACCACCATTCAGACGTGGGATTCAGCTAATCAACCTCTCTATGATATATGTATATGCTCCCAGCCGGGATCGAACCTCCGACATTCAGGAGTGTCCAAGTATTTAATCCACTACACCATGGCGTGATACGTCGTGGTGTAGTGGATTAAAAGCTTGGACACTCCTGAATGTCAAAGGTTCGATCCCAGCTAGGAGTATAAACACATTTATTAATTCACGTGTATGTGTGAGATTTACTTGATATATATATATATATATATATATATATATATATAATGCACACCGGATTACCCAAACACCTATACACTTACTATGATTACTGTATAAATAATAGAAATTTACACAGGTATATATGAAGGGATGTATCGAAGACTATGGGTCGTACGGCTTGTTGCGTTCACCGCTGGGGTGCTCATCGTTCGGCAGGTAGGTACTAGTATTAACGGGATAGTGGCTGGTCTTTTGGTCTATTAATTAATCTATTCATATAATTTTTAGTTTCCTCGCTAGACTTCCATCAAGCTTAAAAGAACACCCCTTAGACCCCCCTTCAAGATAAATTTGTACATTTTTCGGTAGAAAAATGTCTTGGCCGAAGGCCGGTTCCCCTTAAAATTACAGGCTCGCTATTGCTCGCCAGGAAATAATTGACACCTAAATGGCACGAAAGGTCTTAAAATTTACAACGAAATGGGTCGAAAAGTGTTAACATCGTCAAACTAATGGTCAGAATGTCTTAAAATGTCAAAACTAATGGGGCTAAATATGAGGGAGAAAGTGGTCCAGAAAATCGGGCCATCTCCCCTAAAGTGCACACCTACTGTACTTATAATGGCAAACATTGGTAGTAACATACGCCTCACACACAAACACTACTAGAGAGAGAGAGAGGAAGAGAGCCGTAGTACTAGAGAAGGATACTTTTAATCTGGTTCACATTGAAAGTTTTGTGTGTGGCCACCCTCGTAAAGAGGAGTAAGGCGTCCGGCAATAGATAGATAGATAGACATTGAAAGTCTCTCTAAATAAGCAAGTAGAGCCCTAATATATTAAATATTTTTGTGACATAACAGATGCAGCGTCATTGAAAATTTCCTTTTCAAACCTTTGGCATTACTAACTATATATATATATATATATATATATATATATATATATATATAATAGGTTATGTTAATTTAGGCTACACTCAGCCACAGGTGTTGAGAGTGGAGTGTGTGTGAATGGAGAGGTACCTGTTCGCGTTTTCAATAGAGAAGGCGAACTTCTACACAAAACGCGAACTGGTACCTCTCTTCATTCACATACACTCCATTCTCAAGACACCTGTGGCTGAGTGTAGCCTAATTTAACATATCCTATCATGTTATATTCAATGCATCAGTTTTGCTGCTGAAATTGTAGTTAGTTGAATTAAATTAATCTGTAATCTTCCAGGTAACAAAGGAGAAAGAAGATAGCGATGCGAGAACTGATATTCAAGCCCAAAACGGTACTCTACTACACAGCCATTTATCTACACTCAGCAAGACCCCAGAGGCTCCAAATCCTACCCTCAGCAATACAACACGCGACCCCAAGACACAGCCCTCACCCCGAACAGCCCCCAGCACCACACTAGACACCATTATGAGGAAGAGGGTTCAGCACCTACGGGAACAGTGTGGCCTCCTGGGTATCACTGAACGACCACGGCTACCGCAAGGATATCCAGCAATACCCAAGGAACATACGGGAACCACGGGGCCCTTCCACTTGTGCTGCGCTCCAAAGGTAACATTATGGTTAATTTGGTACTGGTTGAGAGCTACTGGTTGAAATGGTCTACTGGTTGAGTTGTCCGGTCACCTTATGATCGTCATTAAGAAGACAAATAACTAATTACTTGTACAATACTGTATATATAAGACGGGATAGATAGTAATAAAAGTTTTCAGTCAGTCAGTAGCCAGCCCTTACTCCCACAAAGGGTAGAGAGGATCAGCAAGAGACACGAGAAAGGAAAAAGAGGTGACAGGAGAACACAACAGTTCGCCCACATAAAAACAAACACACACAATTCAGAAGCAGCAATCACTAATCAGCCCCCGAAATCAATGGCTTCACCTCAGATGTTATTATTAATTTTGTTTTTGTATGTATATATTTTCAGTAATGATAAAATAATTCACAGACTTGTGAACGATTTCCTTAATTATGTGGTAGGTCAATCCCGACAGCAAGTTTTAGTGAACATTGATTTAAAACCTACTAGGAAGAATATTTTCCTGTAATTTTAGTGAAATATAATTGCCAAGTTTTCTACCCTATATGCTAAAGATTCATCAATCATTTTTCTCAGTTTCGGCTCTTACGACCAGCAGTGAATTTGAAGAGTTAATGAACAGATTTGGTGTGTGATAGGAAACTAAAAACACACTAATTTCTGTACATGTTTAGTTTACTTGCATGGAGCTATTCGTTTGGAAGAGTAATTAATATATGGTGACTGTTAAGTGAATTTTATTGTCAGACATTGTTTTCCCTTCATATGTTTCAAAGCATTTATATTCAACGAGTTGATTGTTTGCTCTTATAATGACAAAATACCAAAGCAACATTTATTGCTAATATTAATTACTTACTACATGTGAAAATATATATAGGCTCATGACTGTACAAGGTGTGTGGGTGCGAGTCTTGACATTGTACAAGGTATAGGTAAATATTTAGTGATTAACCCAAGAATGGCGAGTATCCTCTAGAGAGGTTTTGCTGGTGGAAGGCGAGCGTTCTCCATAGAGCCAATGCATAAAAACAAACTTTTAAAACCCCCCACTGGCACTTAAATGAATATCTAAAAAATTACTAATCTGCACATTACTTGTAGGGTGGATCATCATCATGGCGAAAGTTTAAAAAACAACTAAAATCCCTGAGTTACAAGAGAGGAAAGGCATCAACCCTGGCAGTAGTGAGTGTTCGTCACCCCCTGGCCCGCCTTGCCTCAGGTTACAGGTAGGATGGGAATGCTCAAAATTATGTATGTGTTTGTTTGTGTGTATATAAATATACATATATATATATATATATATATATATATATATATATATAAGAATTGAGAGAGAATTCTTATATATATATATATATATATATATATATATATATATATATATATATATATATATATATATATATGCCTATATACTTAGGGTGCCCTGCAAATTTTGTCAGATACTTCCAGAGATGAAAGGTCAATTAATTCTAAATAAAAACTGTTATATACACATAGGTTTTATGGGACATTGTTTTGCAGTTGTGAGCCCTTAAAGGCGGCTTTTTGGCGCGTTTTGTCATGTTTAACCATGTTTTTCTACAATAATATGAGAATAGGAAAAATAACTTAGAAGTGTATTATGAAGCATGGTATCAATACTTCAAAGGGACTCCAGGAAGTTCACTATCATTCTTCATATTGCCTTGGCATTGAGTTAATATTACAAGACACCAAAAACATTTAATTGTAACCTTATCATCACGAAAAGAAGAAAAGAGCTACAGAAGATGTGTTGGTGTTTTCATAAAGTATTAATACCTTATTGCTATTCATTTTCTTTACATGGAAAGTTAGTTAAAACTGACAAATAACGATCAAATCCCCTCCTTTTTGCATGGCATATTTACGTGTTTTGCCAGGTTTATCCCTTTGTGTCCTCTAAATGAAAGAACTGGATATAAAACTGAGTAGTGTATGATGGAGTATGGTATACATACTTTAAAGTGACATAAACAAATTTCTGTAGCATTCTTCATCTGCCTTTAGCAATGCGATACATATACGATTTAGGATTATATTTGTAATATCCAACTCATTGTCACGGAAAAATGAAGAAACCTACAGTATTGTTTGGGGTTTCTATGAATTATTGATACGATACATTATCACAAACTACTTATTTTCTTCTCTATGCCATTTCATTAGAGGGAAAACTGCTTTAAATATGACGAAGAACACAAACATTTCGACTTTAATCGACCATAACTTCAAAACAATGCCCCCAAAAGCCTATGTGTATAGAACTTTATTTGTTTTACTCAGAATGACAATCTTTCATTTTTGGAAGTATTCAACAAAACTCACGGGACACACGACAACTAAAAACAAATGTATATGCTATTTATTGAAAACCAAGATATATCCAAAAATTAATCCAAACTGTTTTATTTGCATAAAGAAAAACATAGGGTTCCACGAATTCTTATGAGTGGGCGATAGATTAGGGCATCCAAGGGTACCATATACTAACTCTGTATGTTAACTATTACAACGCCAAAACAGGATTATTTGAGCCCCTTCTTTTACAAATGTTTGATATGCAGTTATTTGATCCAAAGAATTCCTAAATAAGGTGGCTTCTGTAGGGGTTGTGCTCATGGCTGCAAATTTTAATTCGGTATCTCTGGATATACTGTGACAAATAAAATAAAGTTTCTTTCTCCACTCCTGCAGGGCAAGATATGCAATGTTTATCCAAGTAAATATACAATATATACAATGTATACAATATAAACAATATAAATATACTATGGACGATTTTGTTTTCTCCCAAAATTGAGCTCACTATTTCAGCAAATGTGACTAGAAATCAATATTGTTTAATCACCCATGTCTGCAGGGTCAGTAATAGAATTTTGTTCAGCAAAAAATTAGTAAGGGGCTTCCTATGAGCCATAATACAGTATATACTGTTGCCAAAATTCAAGTTAATATCTCAATAAATATGGCGATGAATAATACTTGAATTCTCCACCTCCCACCGTGGATTTCTCAGTGTTGAACTTGCAGTTTTAGCTCCCAAGTGGCACAGGACATTTGGTGGGTTATATCTACCTGAATGCCAAATTACAGATCATGTCAGTCAGTCAGTAGCCAAACCCGCGCTCCTTTCAAGGAGGAAGGAGGATAAGCAAGAAAAGGCTTGCTGATCCATTAGGGGAAGTAAATTCTGGAGGTGGAGTTCCAATTCCCAACCTCCAGGGTACAAATCTAGTATGTCTTATCCAGAGCCGATCTCTGATCCCCAACAAATTATCAATAGATCTGCTGGTGCATGCTTTACTTTGTAGTCATTTAATCTACGAGTCAATGATTGAAATATAAAAATATACCGGCTATTATGCCACGAAGGTTGCTTTACATATGTTTGGGATTTATGAATAACCTGATGTTCCTATCATATGCATTAATTTAAACTACTTTTCCATCAACAGAGACAAGTATCTTGGTGGCTTGCCAATATCTGAATACAACAAAGACTACAAGAGGAAGACTGAGAGTGGTCAGGAGTGGAGTACACGATGGAAGGCATATTGGTTACCAGCTTTAATATCAAGTGGCAGAGTCACCTCGGGTCCATTTCTCTCTACAATAGATATAAAGCGACATGCGAACATGAAGCCATCTCCTTCATTGATGGGCCGCTTAGTCCAAAAGGCTTATGGAGGCAAAAGTGACACGCTAAGTAGTCAGTTTATGAACGCTACCTACACATTTAAAGAATTTTTGGAACACGTATTGTGGACTCATAAGTTGGGGCTAAATGACCCTCACTGGACAGCCTTCAGCACCATCTGTAATCCCTGTCAGCGTCACTACGACTATGTGGTCCACTTGGAGACTGCAGAAGAAGAGGTCCGTCACTTGCTTCACTTGGTCCACTTTCCAGCCAACATCACTCTACCAACCAAACATCGTACCAAGAGTGATACACACTCTGACCTTCTCCTCTATGACAACATATCCACACATCTGTTGCACGAGATCCTTCAACTGTATCATCTTGACTTTCAGCTCTTTGGTTACTCTAAAACTTTTATATAATACTTAGCTATTGTATGGCTATAAATTGTCATTGAACAGTCGTTTCCTTCCTAATGATGATTAAGATTGAGATATTTTTTACAACATGGAATTGAATATAGGCTAAATAGCAAAGTCTTTGCAATTCTTTTGCCTTTATATTCGTAATGCATAAGTGCGTGGAATTTAGGTGTGAGTGTCCTAGGTTCGAGTCCTTGGAGTGCCACATGGGTTTGTTGATTTCATTAATTGAGCTTAGAAGTGAAGTTGGTTGGTGAAAACAAATATAATAGTCAGAATCGAAAGAATGGTCAACAGTTTCTATTTCGATTTCATTTTTCAATTGTTATTTGTGTTCAAATATTATCAGTAACCAGTTCGATAGATATATTACTATGTGCATTATATTTATTTATATCACTTTTGCAATCCTATAATTGCTGTAGATAACAAATGGAACAGACTCCCAGAAAATGTAGTAGCCAGTACTAGTGTTAATGCTTTTAGAAATAGTTACGACAATTACATCAAAGAATCCCTGAGAAGAGGCAACCCTATGAGTACAGCTCCCTAGCCTCTTATCCATCACTAAAGGTAAGGAGGTGGAGGAGTGATGTTTGGCGTGGCCCAGGGGCAAGGGAAAAAAACAAAAAAATTGGGGTGTTTTAAATGGATTTTTGTTTTCCCAGTCTCTTATGAGTCTTCCCGCAGTCGCCCGGGGAAACTCTTAAGAGTCTTCCCGCACTTGCCGGGTTAAGACTTGAATGCATAATGACAAAAACTATAGTCTATTCATTGTGAAAGGGTGAGCAATCACGACCTCTATCCTCTGTAACTCAAAAAGGGCTAGAGCAAATTGGCTGTACATTGCCGCATCTATTCCTTGACTGAATCTTCCCAAATGGTAGAAATATTAGCTCGATTGCTCTGGTCGTTTTTGAGTTGCAGAGGATAGAGGTCGTGATTTCTCTCCTACTTACAGTGAATAGACTAGTTAATTCTAGTACAGTACAGTAATTTGATATTTGTGGTTCAAGCAGTTTCTCACATTTGCCAGTATGTGTATACAGTATACTCGGGCACATACCCCACACCTCGGGGTGGCTGACTCGAGACAGAACCCGAACAGGGACAAAACAATCAAATAAAAACGCACACATCTAGGTCACCCAGGAGAAGACCCAGAGACCCAGGTCCATTTTGGGATCCCCAGCTAAGACACCCAGGTCCCAGACCTCCCAGAGAGGTTTGGTCTCAGCAGGCAGACCTGCAGCGGAGCTTACCACCACAATGCCCACCCGTCTTACTTCCAGAAATGGCCCTTCACAAGATAAACCGGCTCCCTGGGCCAGGCGCTTGACGGACTATTATCTAGTCCAACTGGTACCTGGCCCCCTCTCCATACGACCGAATATCACTCTTGTATTCACATGCATTCTCCAATCATTTCTAATTTGCCAGTATTTTTATGAGGGACGCAAAAGGCATAGCTGCATGTAACAAGTGTCTCTCCCAAAGTTGAAAGAAGTGCAGAGCCAAATTAAAGACAGTTAGTGGTCATCTTCAAATAAATGTGTTATGATGTATTGGAAAGAAGTGTGGTGTAGGTATGCTCAAAGTCTCTGACAGGGCCAAACAAATCAGGCTCACTAATGCCTTTAAAATTTTCTATGACAGAGCTCCAGAGTATCTTAAGAGTGATTTTGTTAAAGCAAATGAGAGGAGTGGACATAATACAAGAAACAGGATGTTTAATTTTAAGGTCCCGAGAATCCAAGGACAGGGTAAGCAAACATTCTTCTTCACTGCCATCAAAGACTGGAACGACCTACCCCAGTCAGTCCGTGAAAAGAGAACACTGTATTCCTTCAGACGTAGCCTGAAGGAACACCTGAACTGGACAGCTGCGAGAAGGGAGCACCAAGCTTATGTCTACTACTAAATACGACATAAGAGATAGGCAAACCAAACTGAAATGAGAAATGATTACTGATTACGGATTACTTATATTTACCATAGGATGTAAGGTATCTTAAAATAACCCCCTAGAAATACTTTCTCTAAAGTATCTATTTCTTTTATCCTCCCTTTTTCCCCAGCTAACCTAATCCCACAAGGACCCCAATGGAAATATGCCTAACGGCCTTATTGGGCTATCCTTAGTTGGATTTATGCAAAGCTGGTACATGTCATATTTGTAACATACTATGTGGTACCAACTCTGTAAATTGCTAACTGAATAAATATTATTATTATTAGGGGTTCGTCCCCTACGGGGAACCCCTATTGTAATCATTAAACCTGGAATTTCATCCAAATTCTTCTTACGCGCCGGTTTCGACGCAATAACTCCAGAACCGCTTTTTGGATCGAGATCAAACTTTCACAAGAGGTGCGTTTTTGTATTGGGCAACTTTTGATATGCTAAACATCCGGCATGGTGGCCAAACAGGCCCGTGGCAGCCGATTTCCCGAAAAACTTGACGCTTAAATACCGTCTCTCCCACTCACAGGAAACGACTGGGCTTTGGCATACGCACTCCCCTGCTAATACTCCGCAAATTTTATAGAGAAGGTTTTGCTTTTGCACGTGGGTTTTTTTCCAGCAATCTTGAAAAACCTCTAATTCCACTTAAAATTCCACATCTTGAAAACTACGCCGATGATCAGAGCCATGCTTGCGTAGTTGGGTGAGGCTCGCGATTCCGAACGTTTTGATACCAAAAAAATATAAATGGGTGGAATAGTTTGGCCGCAGCATTGAAAACTGTATATTCTTAAATTACTTTAAAACCGAATTCGCTACCACACACAAAGTTTATCGTCTATAGTCTATAGGCTTCCACGCATCCCCCAGTTTTGCTTAATAACATAATCTCTTTATTATTCAGTCCTATCTTTTGTTTTTTTATTTAACTCTCTCAAAACCGTTAGAGTCCCTACGAATTCCAGCAATTATTTAGCCAACCTACCTATACATACCTACCCTATCAAATAATAATGATAAATTCAAATTTATTTTTGGTGAATGACAGAGTATTGGCTAAGGTTTTTAACAATTCCTCCCTTTGCCAAATGCTTAGTTTAATAACAATGATATGGACCTTTAAAGTTTTGGCAATTGCCCGTGTGACTCGTATTTTAACCCTCCTAAAGTGTTACCACGAAATACCGCTAGATCCTTTCTCAAAAGTCGCTAGCATGTTGCTACATAGCCAAACAATGTTAGGATAATGCTGCAATTTCTAAATAGTTTTGGTTTGTTTGTTTTGCAAATTTTACAATGTAGTATGACTAGAATGTCTGAAATTTTCAAATTATCCCTAGTAAATGTCTCTAGATATAAAAGAAATGGCTGCTAGATTGAAGTAAATAGCTCTACATTCAGCGGTAATATGTAGCTTTACAACTGGCACCACTGCAACCACCACCCAGTATGTCTCCACAAAATACCGCTAGATCCTTTCTCAAAAGTCGCTAGCATGTTGCTACATAGCCAAACAATGTTAGAATAATGCTGCAATTTCTAAAGAGTTTTGGTTTGTTTGTTTTGCAAATTTTACAATGTAATATGACTAGAATGTCTGACATTTTAAAATTATCCCTAGTAAATCTCTCTAGATATGAAAAAATGGCTGCTAAATTGAAGTAAATAGCTCTACATCTAGCGGTAATATCTAGCTATACAACTGGCAACACTGCCTAGCCCTTCCTTCCTATCTTCTTCCTCCCTCATATGTATCAACTACCACTCTAGTGAACTTTCGGTATTTAGTTTATTCAGCTTAATACTATTTATCCACATAAAATAGAAACCTATCACGATTGTTGTCTAATACAACCATAGATAATGCTATTACATATTATTTGAACATGAGGTCGAATTTAGCAGTTGTGTTTACCTTGAACAGTAATTGACACTCTGAGACAGAACCGAAAGCTTCTCTTGCTGTGTAGTACTCAAAGAAAGCAGGGGTACTTAACCCTTAAAGAGCGGCTCACCACATAAGTCGAGTTGAAAAAACAGGCAAAAAACGAGTGAAAAAATGGTGTAAATCGAGTGAAAATGAGTGGGATAGTAATGATCCATACGTCCGATATCTGTGGCCTCCCGGCCCACACTAACTCCAGTTCCCCCACCGCGCGAGAGGATCACAGTGTAACCAATAGTTCGCTAAAAGTGAGCAAGGTAGCAAAATCTGCTAAACTTCCATCTTCGAGGTAACACTGTCAGTGCTCCACGAGTGCTACTAGCTGTATGTTACGTCAATGTGTAGCGATTTCCACCTAGTTTTCGGCACAATACAGTTCCTTTCATACTGATGGTTGATATAGCTGTCAGAATGGCCTGAAAAGGCCCAAAACGGCCACAGAGGGCCCGCTAGACAAGGGTTAAGCCAAGTCAGAGATGCAGAGGTAACTTTCACAATGCATTATAACCCTAGACAGACACCAATATACCACTAAATCAGACAAATATCACTACAAAAAAGATAGGAAAATATTATATTAATGTCCTAGGTATTTGAAATTATGCAAATGAGTAAAATCCATTATGATATAATGATAATGGGATTGATTAGTATCTGGCAACAGTGTTGCACAAAATTTTCTGAACGTATGTGAACTTCAGAGTATTTATCCCATTAATATACACATCTATCACTATTTAAATGTAATACAACCATACACAATGCAATTACATATTATTTGAACATAATAGAAGATGCTCTTTCCTTTAAACCATTTTCTATATCTATTCACGAAAAATATAGGCCTAGCCTAGGCAGCGCTACCGGTAGGTACGAATTTATCAGTTCGAATTTTGATTGAGAGTGGGATTAGGCCTAGGCCTAGCCTAGGGCTTAACATGGGATACTGTTTGGGGTTTGGGAATAGACTGAGGCTGCTTTAGGCCTAGCCTAATTAGGTAAAATTAGTCAAATCGAGACAATTGCATAGCCTAGGCCTATTAAGCAAATATTTTACCAATCTACAATAGGCCTAGTTATTATTATTATTATTATTATTATTAAGAGTAAGCAACACAATGAAAATATAATATCGTAGTCTGTGCTACGGATTAATTTTCTATAAATCCCTCTTCTTTAAGAAAATAATTTTAGGGATAACTAAAATATGTTCTCACTAGCTCAACACTAACAACATTCACGATATGGATAGGTACACTTATGCACTCACATATAAAGACAAACACACACACACGCACGTATATACTCACAAACACATACCCCTTCTTCCGCTAAGATCGTTCTACAGAATACAGCTCAAATTCACTGTGAGGACACAGTCTAAAAATAGAACGCCCAAGCCACTGGAAAACCAACCTGAGAGGCAATAGTTTCTCTATAAGAGTAATTAAACATTGGAATTCCTTGCATGAGTGGGTGATTGTGTCGGATAATATTTCAAATTTCAAGAGAAACTATGACACATATATGGGAATGCACTAATTGGAAATACATAAATAGAGGTGGGGGTCCACACAAGAAGACTTCTTCTTACTCACCCACTAAATACGATTAGGTAAACACGAAGTGAAAGTGTACTAGTGGTAGAAAATTGAGCAAAATCCATACATAAATAACTCGTCTATGGGTGATTTAGAAGTGTTCATAGTATGGTCTTAACAAAAAAGTATATATATATATATATATATATATATATATATATATATATATATATATATATATATTCTGACATACGGAGCCCTGTATGTTTATTTAGGAGTTAGAATTAAGAGTTGAAGGTTGTGCCAAACTACCCAAGCAGCGAAGCAGACCAGCGAGCGAACTAGCGAGTGGGAAACCAGCTCGTCCGCATACCAGCAAACAAGCCTTCACACCTGCGTGCATCATGGGGGACCCTGCAAACTACTTCGATGACCCGACGCTATGACGTATGATCGACGCCAGGAGACCCCATTGGACCACGCACATGCTACACAACTCGAGGAGCTGTGATAGGGGCGCGCACCATCACTCGCCTCCTGATTCGTTCCTACACCATCATTGTTTAGTATATAAGACCCGAGTAGTGGGCATTCAAATCAGTCTCATTTGGAGTTGGGAAGGTGAACTTGCAGCTGGAGAAAGACGGGGTGAAGTATTATAATGGGTTTGTGACTGTCAGTCAGATTATATAAGTGTGTTAAGTGTGTTCGGTGTAAACACTTACGTTATGTTGGTTAGTGAGATATGTGATTGGGACATTAACGCTACTATTATGTACTTAACTATTTGATTGGGAATTAACGTTAACGCTACTATTATGTACTTAACTCTTTGATTGGGAATTAACGTTAACGCTACTATTATGTACTTGACTATTTTAGTTGACTAACTTGTGGACTAAAGCAACTCTTTAAGTAATTGGGTTATGATGAAAGTAATACTATCGTTTTATATTAATACTTAAGAGTTATTTAATTTTCTTTTAATTAAGCTTACATTGCTTAACGGTGCTTAGTACGGTGATCCTATTGTCTCATTTTAGTAATATCGCCTTCGACTAACATGGCTGTTTTAATGTTACTTCTAGTGATTTCCTAAGCTGAAGAAAATTCTTTTAACTTCAAAATATTATTTTTGCTTTTCATATAATTTGAGTGAGACCTGAATCGAATCTATGAAGCGATCCTGTAACTTAATTTACTCATAATCAAACCTCAATGTTACGTGGTTAAGAAATACATTTAACTAATTATTAAATATATATATATCTAACTTTTTATGTGACTTTGATATTAATCCTGATGATAATAATAATATAATACTATTAACGTACGACAAGAACCAAGAATAATTACATTAAATATAAATAAAAGGACATATATAAGAAAACTATTTATTAATTTCAAAGAGGGTAAGAGACAGAAATATTCTTACTTTAATATTTATCTTTCACGACTTTTATAGAATTAATAGTCCTTCTTTAGATATAACTTATTCGGTTCATAACCATAGCCTACTAAGCTTTGGTTAAATAATAATTCTTTATAAATACTACATGACTTTAATTAGTTTCAGTATTTTTCATAATTAAAGAGTATCAGTCAATAAAGGATACCAAGTCCTAAGATCCAAAAGGAAAGGAAGCAACAACAGAAAATAATTTTATTAGATTTTACTTTTGTTTTGCCTTCAGCTGACTGATACCTTAATATATATCTCTGTGCTATCTAGATTCATCAAGTTAACCACTTGAGGATCAATATACGTAACAGAAGAGTGGCGACCTTGCCAGGATTAGTTTCATACAGTTTCACTCAGTTTCATTACCGTTTTACTACTTAAAAATCAAATATTAATCATGCCTCAACTAATTAATGACTAAGATGCTCGAGTTTTCATAGAATCAGAACCCACAGCCCCTGATATTGACCGTCTGTCAAAATCCGAACTGAAAGTGCTTGCTTCACATCTCCAGTTAACTGTCTCAAACATGTCTAAAGTAGAGGTGGCTCAGACCATAAAAACCCACCTGTTCCCTGTAGAAGGCGGGGAGGGAGACGGAGCAGTTGGTGGGATCCCGAGTAAACCTAGCCAACTTGATGAACAATTGCCACCTGGTTTTACCGTTGATCAATTATTCGAACTAGAACAAACCATAGCAAAGACCGAACTAGCCAGAATAAAAGCAAATACCAACTTAGAACTAGCCAGAATAAATATCGAAGAAGCCAGAAAAAAGGCCGAACATTATGAATATCAATATCGTACGGCTCAACTAAATGTCAATACAAATGCTCCCTTAACCTCTGAAGTGCGCACGGGGGTAAATGAAAACGTCCCCCTGTGCTGACGTATTTGAGGTTTTTCGTCACTAAAATATTCATTGTACCATTAATAGCATTAATAATTATCCATATGCGCCTATTATGGGTTGATTATAAAGGTATTAACCTGAAACAACAATAAAACGAGTGAAAACAGCGTTTGGATGGTCAAAATCGGAGATATAGCCCGCGAGTTGTATCATGTATGGGTGAGGCAAGCTACCTTCCCGCCAATTTTCCCCAAGGCCACTGCGACACAGTCGATCGATACTCTCTCTCTCTCTCTTGCACTCGATGGCCATCAGTGATGACAACACCCTGCTTGCAACTCGCTAATGTTAGCACGAAAATATACCTCAGAATAAGGGAATAATAGGGAAAATAGGTGATAACTGAGGAATAGGAGGAAAGTGGGGAAGGAGGGGAGGTAGAGGACTGAGATTTTGCATGGCCCAGGGGCCAAACAAAAATAAAAAAATAAAAAATAAAAATAAAAAAAATATTTTTTTTTCGATGTAAAAAGTTGATTTTTAGTTTTACTTACTCCAGAGAGTCTTCCCGCAGTCCGCCGGGGGAACTCTTAAGAGTCTTCCCGCAGCTCCCGGGTTAATTGCTCCCCCTCTGGGATTGACTATGACTAGTGTCATTCCACCTTTCACTGAGGATAATGTGCAGGATTTCTTTGTTTTGTTTGAGGAAGTTGCTGGAGGTATGAAGTGGACAAGAGATCAATGGCCTTTTATGTTACAAACCGTTTTGACAGGGCAGGCTCGAGCCACATATTTGTCAGAAGTAGCAGAGGTTAGGCAGGATTATGACCATCTCAAAGAAGCTATCCTAAAACCCTATCAATTGCAGGCTGAGGCTTACAGGCAATCTTTCCGTAAAAACCAGAAGAAAGTAGAAGAAACCCATAAGGAATTTGCCAGGACCATGACTAAAACTTTCAATCATTGGGTCAAGAGTAAGAAAGTCACAAGCTACAACGATCAGAAGGAGTTGGTCCTGTTAGAAAATTTCCTATGGAAAATTGATTCTTCTGTATTCTATCATTTAAAGGGGAAAAAGGTAGATTGTCTTGCCGACGCCGCTGACATGGCTGACACATACGTGGTCAACAACAAATTTCGTGGAAAGAAGCCCTACGATAATACTAGTTCTAATTTTAAGAATCCCAATCACAAATCTGACAGACCCAGTCACAAGCCTGTAACGTCTTCCCCAGCTAGCACAAATAGAATTGTTCCCCCAACTAAAAATGCGACTCAGGGCAATGGTAACAGAGGTGGGCCCCAAAGTAATAGTAATGCTCAAAGAGGGAACGTTCCCGTATCCCCTAAAGTATGTACTTTTTGTGGCAAGAGAGGCCACCTAGCTTATCAGTGCTGGGCCAAGGAGAGAACAGAGAGATCGGGGCAGACAGTTGCCGCCGTATCTCAAACTCCATATGTGCCTGTAATGCAGGACTCCCGACAGAAGGAGTACCTAGCAGCTAACGTAAATCATCTAGACAGGGGTGTAGTAGCATGTGTGGTGCAACCCACTAGGGTTAAGCCAATAATAATTTCACCATCAGTGCAGGACAGTTACCGTCCCTTTATTTCATCTGGCAACGTGAGATTAAATGGTTGTATGCATGAAGTAAAAATTCTGAGAGACACAGGTTCTACTAGCACCCTCATGGTGAATCCTTACACTGAGTGCCCACCTGGCGAACCAGTTGTAATGAGAGGTGCTGGAGGCCAATTTTATGCACACTTGGTAAAAGGCGAAATTGAATGTGAGTTACTACAGGGTGAGGCCACCATAGCTTTGTGTAGGTCCCAAGATATCCCTGTGCCTGGGGTAACACTCCTTTTGGGGTTATGATGTAGCAGGTGAGAAGGTCCGACCAGACCCCATTTTGTTACTTTCCCCTGTTAACGAGCCACTAACCGGTGAGCTCGAAAAGGAGATGCCAACAGTTTTCCCTGTGTGTGCTGTCACACGTTCAATGTCTCAAGTAGCAGTTCCCTCAGACCGAAATGTACCGAATGTAAGAGTTGATGAAAGGGATGATGAGAGTGTGAATGACGCTCCAACTGTGCCTGATGATGTGACTGAGGTGGATTTATCTGACACCTTTATGGCTCATCTTGACCCTAACGATGACCATGAAACCCCTCCAAATTGTCCTAGTGGCCTGGTAGAGCTACAGAGAGATGATAGTGAATGCAAGGAGTTAGCTGCCAGGGCCGTGAGTGAAGAGGAATGTGAGAAGGAGGGTGGTGAATGTTTGTACCTCAAAGGAGGAGCATTGTGGCGTAGATGGAGACAGCCACACAGACCAATCGATGACGGGGCCTGGGACGTCCATCAAGTAGTAGTCCCCAAACCTTGTCGTAGAGATATCTTGGAAATGGCACATTGTATACCATTGGCAGGACACCTAGGTGTGAGAAAACCTCTAGACAGAATCAGAGCCCACTTTTACTGGCCAGGAATGCGTGCAGATGTAGTGGAGTTTTGTAGAGTGTGTCACACTTGCCAGATGACCGGAAAACCCAATCAGAAGGTGCCTGTACATCCTCTGGTGCCCTTGCCCGTCTTCGAGAATCCTTTTACTCGGGTGGTAGTGGACATTGTAGGCCCATTGCCAAGACTTCCCAAGGTAACAATTATTTATTAACTATTATGGACATTGTTACGGCTGGATCGGCAATACATATTCGGGATTCTTGATCGTAGGACAGAAATGGCTTATGTGACAACGACACGCTCGATTCCAGTCCCAAATACTATATGCTCCAGACAACAAAAGCACCAACGCCCTACAGAGTTATCGTCTATGGTAACGAGGTACCTTAACTCGGCGAAAGTGTACAACAGGGGTAGGCTATGAGGCTAAACTCCCTCAGACATTTATAGGTTACGTTATGACTAAAGAAATGCAATACTCAAGAAACTACGTTAATATTAAGCCTCTAATAATGTAGAATAGAAGCAGGCTAAAGGTATGACAGTGAAATGCTAAATGACAAATGTACACGCCTACTTGAAAGCGCGTGCACTAGAATAACTGTCCCCTACTAACATGCACTAGCATGTAGCATACAAGATGTTCATGATCCAGTAGATACCTAATAATACACATGGAAGCAACATAAATAGTAGTCACTTATTATAATAATGAATCTATACTTGGAATAACTAAAAGGTTGCAGGCAACAGTACTGCGCCGGTAGCCTACTACCGCATAGGCTACTTCGCTTCTCTCACTCTGTCTCCCCTCTGAGTCCGTATGCGCCCTACGCAACGGAACTCCGGACACAGCAGCAAAACGACAGTGCAGTTAATTGATACATGAAAGTATTAATAGTGTTGTCTTGTGTGTGAGTAATGTGTATTGTAAAGTGTTACATACATAAACTTAAAGAGAGCTGCAATGCATAGTAAAATAAAGATATCACCCACTCATCATCCCCATGTGTTCTAGCTAGCAGGCCAAGTCACAGGAACAACGAGTCCCAGCACCGAAAGCGAGAACCCAGGAAAAGACTGCAGAGAACACAAGGACAGATAAATTACGTTACTCTACTATACCGGCACTACGAGCGAGCTGTAGTCTCTGGTACTGCACTCGCTCCTGGCTCGGTAGGCAAATCAAGGCTAAGTCCTCGCCCCTCTACAGACAACTCCTGGGCATGGTCGGGCTCTTACACATGGCACTAGTCTAGTCACAAATTGGATGATGAGCTGGGCATATAACTCGTGAACATGTAGAACGTTCACCAACTATCCTCATCAAGAAGATCGCTGTTCACATTAACCCCTTAAATCTAATACATGTAAATATATGCTTGTCCTAAGAGTAATACGAGAGGTGAGTGCTGAAACTCCTTTAGGACCTCAAGGGAAGGGTATGCATTTAAATAGAGAGAAGAATGAAATGAGAGTAATGTCGTCAGAGAGAAAGAGTGCAACCGTGAGAAGTTGGGAGAGAGGGCAAGGGATGTTAGAATCTCAAAGGTTCTAGGCAACCTGATCATGGAACACACAGCGAGCCTCCAGGCAATGTGCAGTACGACAACATGGGCAACCCAGGCAGCATAGGCAGGCGGCAATGAACTACCAACCCTGTCGCACCTAGCTATAAGCGCAAGGCTGCCAACCGGTCCATACGTCTGGCAACCACCCCGGCAGCGTGGCGCGTTGCTACCCTCTCGCTCTGAAAACTAACTCACTCTCTCTCTCTGAACTCCCATTGTCTTATCTATCAACTTCTCTATTGATACTACATATTAAATGGAAGGTCTCGACATGGCTTAAAACAAAACCCACCACTGGTTAGCACATGACGAGACCTTTGCAGAGATACAAAGAACATAGTTATACGTTGTCACACTCAATATAAGCAGCCAGCACGGTACAGCGGTACAGCGGTACCACACAGTGGCGGTACAGTGGAGTACCAAGGAGTACAATCAGGTTGCGTTGCCATGCACTGGGTGCGTCACAGCCCCCCCAAGATTTTAGATAATCGACCTTAGAAGCATTATCAAAATCTGACAGGCAACCAACCGACCTGCTACCCTTAGCTGCCACTAATTGCAAAAGGTGCACAACAACTGAAGTGTGAATTATACATAAAACACAATATCGCATGCATCATGCTACAACAATAAAGACTTACAAAACTAAAAAAAAAAATTCTCGTTTATTTTATTGTTTTATAATCTTTTTGGACGGCGTTATGATAGCCTAATTTTACTCCTGCTCAACCCACACACCGTGCACGACTATCCTGGATCATCAACCCTTGATAGACAATCTGCTATCACGTTCTCACTCCCGGCAATATGCTGAATGTTGAGATTATACTCTTGGAGCATTAGGGACCACCTGGTCAACCGCATATTCCGATTGTGAAACTGATTTAGGAATTTCAAGGGATGATGGTCCGTATAAATCGTCACTACCGGGCCGTAGGCTGGAACATAAACTTCGAAATGTTTGAGCGACAAAACGATAGCAAGAAGCTCCTTCTCTATAGTCGAGTAATTCCTTTGTGCCGAATTAAACTTGCGAGAAAAGAAGCTCACTGGGTGTTCCAAGCCCTCGGAATCAGTCTGCAGTAACACTGCCCCGGCACCCACACCGCTGGCATCAGTCGCCAGCTGAAAACTCCTGGAGAAGTCTGGGGCTCTCAAAATCGGATGTGTACACAGCAGGTGCTTGACTAGGTCGAAAGCCCTCTGACACTCCGCAGCCCAACAGAACTTCACTGACTTCGACAGTAGATCAGTTAACGGTGCTAAGACAGTAGAGTATCCCCGGATGAAGCGCCTATAATAGCCTATCATACCTAGGAACCGCATGACCTGGCGCTTAGTGGTGGGCCTGGGAAACATATTGATAGCCTGTATCTTGCTCAGGGGGGGGCACACCCGGCCTAACCCGACCACGAAGCCAAGATACTGCACAGTAGCCTTTACAAACTCGCACTTCCTCAGGTTCACCACCAGCCCAGCATCGTGCAACTTCCCAAACAGGGTCTCTAAGTGCCTTAGGTGATTTTCAAAATTGTCATCATACACTATCACGTCATCAAGGTAGACCGTGCAGTTAGGGATTTCGTCACAAATATCGTTCATCAGGTTCTGAAACGTGGCAGGTGCGTTCTTAAGCCCATAAGGCATTACGTTACATTGGTAGGTCTTGCCATCTACCACAAAACCACAAACTTGCTTAGCTCGGTCCGACAGGGGTACTTGCCAGTAGCCTTTTACAAGATCAATTTTAGTAAGGTACTTTGCATTCCCTATCTTGTCCACGCTGTCGTCAACTCGAGGCAAAGGGTAAGGGTTGGTAGTGGTCAAGCCATTTAGCCTACGAAAATCTATGCAGAACCGCACCTTGCCGTCAGGTTTTGGCTGCAACGTGACGGGTGATGTCCACTTCACATAACCTTCAGTGATCATCCCTCTCTCAACCATGTACTTTAACTCCTCCCGTAAAGCTGGCAACTTTACCGGGGGCACACGGTAGGGCACTGACTTGAAGGGCACATTATCACCGACGTCCACGTCGTGCGTTACCTGAGTAGTGAGACCTGGGTGTTCGGCGAAAACAGAGGGGTATGACCTGAACAGGCCTAGGACAGCAGCACCCTGGTGCTCAGGCAGGTGACTTACAGCTTGCCTAGCCTCTTGTTCAGTATTCCCCGCCCACTGTTCCGCGGAAATGACACAGTCCCAGCTATCCTCCTCAGCAGCATGACTGTCCCCACCTCCTTCTCCACCCTGGCCGCTGCAGGCCAGCACAGGGACAGTGAGAGGCTCTGAGGGGCGTCTCACATACTCTTTCATGAGGTTAACATGACATAACTGATGTTTTTTTCTACGGTCAGGTGTTGCAACGAGATAATCAAGGTCGGACAGTTTCTTAGCCACCACATACGGCCCAATAAACTTGGCAGAAAGGGGGTGTCCAGGCAAAGGTAAAAGCAACATTACCTCCTGACCCACCGAAAACTCCCGAAGCTTCACCTTGGCGTCATACTGGTGCTTCATGACCGCCTGTGCATTAACCAAGTTATTACCTGCCGCTGCCATGCAACCTATAAGTCTCTCCCGGCTCTCAAGGATATATTTAATGTGACGCATGTCGAGTATGAGCATGCTGTACAGAACGCCCAGTCAGGCCCCACTCTCGCTAGGATCGTCAGGGCAGGAACTTTGGCTGTAGTCTGTGTAGAGTTTCCTAACTCAGTTTATGTGAACCGTTGTACTATAAGTATTATCATTATGTATTTTGTTTTCTTCTAAGTCAACGAGTTCTATTTTATATCATTAGATATAAGTATTGTGTGTGGGATTTATATATATATAATGATGCGAAGAGAGAGAGAGTTATGTAACACCGACCAGTGAGCGCGCCACGAGGGGTAGGCCTAATTCCCCCCTCCCTCCCTCCTCAAGCGTGGGAAGTTCTTTGTCGATCCCCGATTGAGAGAGTATGTGACGTCATGATTGCCGTTATGCTCGCTACGGGGCCGAGTATAAAAAGGGAGGTCCCGCCGCATTTTCCTCAGAACTCATCAGGCAAAGCGACCTCTCATATCCCTTGCAACTATCCATATTCTTCCGACTGATGTGAACTTTCTCTACTCTCTGAACAGCCTACCTTCTTCTCTTCTCGTCCCTGTTTATAACCTCAATGACCCCTTTGGTGCAGATTTAGTCAGCCAAAGTATTATCGCTTGAGTTCTCACGAGATAAGTGCCTGTTAGATAGCCTATTTTTGGAAGGGTTAACTAGAATAGGATTGATTAATGTTTGTTGCACTCGTATATGTATTTCCCTGTGTACTATTATTCATGTTCCTGTTTTCTGCTGGTTTAGGTAATGCTAGACTGGGATAGGGTTCCTCGAGTTGTGATTTCCTATGAGTGCTAGGTTGGTTGAACCAGCACAATTGCAACGGAGACGTGGGAAGCCTAGGGGGTCTTTTTGATTGTGTACCGTGGGAGTTTAGCACTGTGTTGCGAGTGAGGGCTTTTGCCTGTGCCACCCAACACTGTGCTATCTCATTTGCTTGACTTTGAGAGGATCGCCAGGAGAGAACCAGATACTAGTGATCTGGATCTCTCAAGAGAGCATCCCGTCAATTACCGTAATTTGGCCGCACAGTCTTAAGGACCTCGCTAGGCTACGAGCCGCTTGCTCAGCCATTGTCTCTTAACCTTAGATATCCCAGCTAGACTTTGCTCGACCAGCAGATACAGCATAGTATTGAAGCTTCTCCTTATGTATATTATTGTTTAAGCACTATTGATTTCATGTGTGGCACGCTTAGCTACTTCAGAGATTAGTGGCCCACGAGCACAATCTTAGTAGGCTATTGCCAGTGCATTGTCGGAGTACTTCTTCTTAATGTTTGCCATATCCTATTGCTTATTCTTATAATTCTTCTTATGTCAATTTAAAGCCTTTAATTACCAGTGAGTTATTCATTAAATTGCTGTTCAAAATCCGATACTTACTTCTTATGAGTATTCGAGAAGCATCTAACTTATCAGAAGATTCCTTGCTTGATGCTCGAGGACTATTGTTTAACGTAACGTAATAGTGCCGATCCGAAGTAGAGGGTGGAGGACTTCTTAAGTTCTTAGTTCAAGGGTGGATTACTTCGGCTTCGGCCAACACTATTCTTTAGTGTTGTAGTACTTTCTTCTTTGTTTGATTGTTGACCAGACTAGATAACTCCCGTCTTGCTATTAGTCTGTTGTGTGAAACGCTAGTACCGAGTTCTTGTATACCCCGTTATAGCAGATAGAACTCTGGAGGGTAGTGGCGTTTTTTGTTCGGCTGGCAGTACTCTGGGGTTGGGATCGTGTGTTTCCGTTGTGGCAGCGAGCCATACTCGAGTCCTGTGTAAGAGCCCTAGTGTACCCGAGTGCCCGGTCGTAACAAATGGCGACCTTGCTTAGGATTTTGTGAACAGTATAATTTTTTGCAGAGTTGTACAACATTTGTTTGTTGGTACTTTAGCGTACATATTGAAGAATATTTTTTTTTGTAAGGCAATTAGGAGAGCATTTAAGAGACTCCAGTTAATTTAGTAATTAGTGCTTGCATAAGGGAGTTTAACACTTTTGTCTCGAGAATTTTTTGGTGAACTTCAGTATGTCGGGCCCTAGTACTGACGAGGAGCGAGAGATGCTAAGTGAGGAGGTGCCGTTAGTAACTAGTGAGGAGGATGCTAGACTTTTTGTGAGTAAGCAGTACCACGTGACGGAGGAGAGGCTGACTGGGGTGAATGTTTATGGCTTGCACCTGATAGCCAAGGTTTTGGGTCTATCCAATGTAGGAGGGATGTCCAAGGGGGAGCTGATTTCCTGGGTGTTGCGTGGGCGACATGGGGTTTCGGAGGAGAGGGCGTTTGGGGGGGTTCCTCCCCAGATCCCCTCTCACTCGACTCCCACAGTGCCGTCCACTCAGTTGCCGGAGGTTAGCACTCTCCCACAGAGGGATGAGCATTGGAAGATTGGAGGGCCCTCGGGCGGTGCGTATGGTGGTTCCCCAGTTCTTGCCCCCCCTCCTTCAGTAGTGGCAGCTCCCTCTTCCGGCCTGTCTCCTGAGATGATATTTAAACTCGAGCTTGCTAAAATGGAGAATGAGGCTAGGAAGCAGGAGATTGAGGCGAAGAATGAGGCTAGGAAGCAGGAGATTGAGGCTGAGTCTAGGAGGCAGGAGAATGAGACTAGGAGGCATGAGATTAAGGTCAGGAGGCACGAGGCTGAGCTTAGATACGACTCCGAGAAATATTGTGCTCAGATAGACTTAGATAAGACTCGTGCAGAGTCGACAGGGATTCGGATGGGCCGGGAGGGCCAAGTAAGAGAACAGTCCTTGTCTCACTTAGTCAAATTGGTGCCGGCATTTAGTGAAACTGAAGTCACAGAATTTTTTAATCGTTTTGAGAAGAAGTGTAGGGAGCATAATTGGCCTGAAGAGAAGTGGGCAGCTCTAGTCTCCTCAAGACTTACGGGTAAGGGTCTGAAGGCTTATGATGCACTGCCTTTAGAGTCTTGCATTGACTACCCAGTATTGAAGAGAGCTGTCCTACGGGCATACGAGTTGCAACCAGAAACATATCGATTGAAGTTTCGGGGTGTTACGAAGACTAGGGAGGCGACCTTTCTTGAACATGCCCGGGACTTAAAAGATGCACTTGCTAACTGGACACGTTCTGAGAAAGCTGAGACGGCCGAACAGTTGACCGAGCTGTTTCTGCTCGAGCAGTTTTATAAGTGTACTGGTGCAGATATGACTTTAACTATTAAAGAAAAGAACCCTAAAACTCTACAGGAGGCAGCTGAGATGGCTGACCTCCGGCTATCATTAATTCGTGGGTGCGGGTCTGCCCAGCGTAGTGAGGCAGGTAACAAGGGGCGTAACACCCCACCCCCCCGAGTTAGTGATATACATTATGCAAACAAGTACAAGAGCTATGATACCAAGACTGACCACAAGACTAACACCGTCCCATTTAAGAAGGGGCCGGGCCCTTCCCAGTACCAAGGGAAGCCCAGAGGGGAGTTGGAGTGTTATCATTGTCATGAAAAGGGGCACTTTGCAAGAGTCTGTCCTAGCAAACCACCTACAGCAGCTGTGTCTTTGGCCTGCAACATTGGTGTGTCTCCGAAGTTTTCTGAGTTTGCCCGGGGCAGTTCGTCAGAGGCTGAGGCACAGCCAATGCAGAAGCACCTGGGAGGCTCGAACCCTGCTCAGGATGTTTTTTGCGACCATAGAGGACGGGGTTGCGTGATGTGGGCGGGGCGCAAGCATGGAGTAGAGGTCTTGCGTGATACAGGTGCTTCCCAGACTTTGATGAATAACTTGACTGGCTACCCTATAAATGCGGCTCGGGTGGTAGTGGTGCAGGGTATTAATGCAACTCGGTCATACCCGCTGGTGCGGTTGGAGTTAGAGGTGGATGGTGTGGCACGTGAATTGGATGTCGGGATTGTGGAGAAACTGCCAGTGGAGGGCGTCGACCTTCTTCTCGGCAACGACTTTGCAATGCCCGCTTCTGAGGTTCTACCCTTAGTCGTTGCCGAGAGGACGGCCGACGTGAGTAGGGAAGAGCAAGAGTGGGTCGAGCGGTGCCAGACACAACCCATGGCGTGTGTTGTCACCCGAGCTCGGGCAGATAAAGTGTCACAGCCTAGTCCTCCGTCTTCAGACCAGCAGAGGAACGATCAACAGGAGGAGGCTAAAGCTGGAGTTGGTTTTAAGAGTTTTGACTCGGCGGCTCTCCTGGGTGATTTAGTATTAGCACCTATGTTAGAGTCTGGAGAGGCCCCAGGACCTGTCACAGCTAGTGAGGAGGTAGGGCCGGAAGAGACTCAGAGGCAGCAACGTTACACACAGAGAGAAAAAAGGGTTGCTCAGTTGGAGGATCCGGAAGTTCAGAAGTGTGGTAATGGTGCTGTCGAGATTAAACACGAGGACGGGGAAGCATGTCATGTGAACCTGTTGGAGGAGTTTGTGAGGCAACCACCTGAGCAGCCTACTGTCCCTGCGTTGGTCTGCCGCGGCCAAGGTGGAGAAGGAGAGGGGGGCAGTAGGGCACAGGTGGAGGAGAGTAGGGATTGTCATGTCTCGGCGAAGCAGTGGGCGGGGGACACGAGTCTGGTGGCTGTGGAAGCGCTAGAGCACCTGTCTGAGCAGCAGTGTGCAGCACTCCAGCACCAGCTCGGTTCATACCCCACTGGTCGTGCCGAGCCCCTGAGTCTCACAACTCGGGCGGTGCGAGATGTTCCGCAGGCAGGTCATGTGACTGTTAAAAGACCGTTAGCCTCGTTGTTTCGGTGGTTTAAGGTGGGCGACGAGGCCTTGGCATGGTTGCCAGGTCAGGGTCGACCCATGGCTGCCAAGGGTGGTGGTCAAAAGGAGGACATTGAGCAGATTGGTAGGGTCGGCTGTGGTATCGCAGTGCCCGGTCGTCACATAGCCTCCCAATGCTGCTCTAGTCTAATGCAACAGCCCTACCACAGACCGACTGTATCTGGCCATGTCGCTAAAAGCGGTGATGCTGCGCAGGCAGATGTCGTCACAAGGAATGTGGGGGTGCGCATGTACGGTATCGGCGGGGAAGCCTTAGCTATAATGAACTGTGGGAGTGACTGCACGGGTGGTACTGATTGTCCCTCTCATGACCTGGCTGTTCTAGGGACGAAGGTGGAGAAGGAGGGAGACTACAGGTTAGAAGCTGCGGTCTCGGCTGGGTTGTGGGAGGGCACAAGGCATGTTGTTCGTGGAGACAGTGCGAGGCAGTTATTTACTAGGCTATGGCAGTACTTTCGCATGTTTGTTGCTTCTCCAGGCCTGAGGTACGGGGTAGAATCCGACATGCAGGCTGGAGATAGTGCAAGGCTCAGTTTAATTCCCTGCCGTATAAATCCTGCTCGACAGCCTATGGTGCAAGCAGAGCTGGATTACGTGTGGACGAAGGATCTGAGGGATATGGAATGTCGTGAGTGGTCGTTGCGTGTAACTTTGTCCGAGCGTGCTAAAGAGGTATGTGGTTTTGTTGTGGACGGGAGTACCTACCAGTGCAATGTTGTGCCTGACGGACTTAAGAATGCACCAGCAACGTGTCAGAGCCTGATGAATGAAAGTGAAAAGGACAATGATGCGCTGGGGCATTTCGAGATCTATGTTCCAGCCTATGGTCCGGTCGGTGTAGTCTACCCAGATCATTACCCTCTCAAGATCTTGGACCCGTTTCACAATCGGAATATGAGGCTGACCAGGTGGTCACTAAGGTTATTGGTATATAACCTGGACATAAGCCATATTGCCGGTTGTGACAACGAGGTTGCATGTGGTCGTTCAGGGGTATATGATCCTGGGTAAATTGACACACGGGTAGCCTCCTGCTTTGGTTTGAGTAGTATTTTGCGCTTGGTGCTTGTTGGCTCGCGGTTGTAGCCCAGCGTATTGGGTCGTAAAGCAGGATTGTTGAGCGTTTGGTATAGAAGAAAATAGGCTGCCCTTATAGTGCAGCCGGGAAAAAACATATTAAAATATAAAAATCATATAAAAACTCTTTCTTTTTGATGAAGATAATTGTATAAGTTTGTCATAGCCTATAAGGTTTGAGTAGTCCACGAACTATCAAACGGCTGAGCTGCTGTAAGCTCGCTCTGGGAGCATGATATTGTGTCTTTTACTATTGTTGGGAGGAGTTATGAAATGTGAATTTTTTTTTTATAAGATGTGTTTTAGTGATAAACTCAGCGTTGTTTTAGTGCCATGCGGTCGCTGGGTGTGAGGGGTTTGATGGGGTTCTGTATATCAGATTTTAGCTCAGGGTTGAGCAAGTAAAATCTTGGGGGAGGTGTGACGCATGTCGAGTATGAGCATGCTGTACAGAACGCCCAGTCAGGCCCCACTCTCGCTAGGATCGTCAGGGCAGG
This sequence comes from Lithodes maja, assembly GCA_037953745.1. NCBI lineage: Eukaryota > Metazoa > Arthropoda > Malacostraca > Decapoda > Lithodidae > Lithodes > Lithodes maja. The sequence goes on along the minus strand of JBAKBP010009005.1, from coordinate 24,780 downwards.
AACTTTGGCTGTAGTCTGTGTAGAGTTTCCTAACTCAGTTTATGTGAACCGTTGTACTATAAGTATTATCATTATGTATTTTGTTTTCTTCTAAGTCAACGAGTTCTATTTTATATCATTAGATATAAGTATTGTGTGTGGGATTTATATATATATAATGATGCGAAGAGAGAGAGAGTTATGTAACACCGACCAGTGAGCGCGCCACGAGGGGTAGGCCTAATTCCCCCCTCCCTCCCTCCTCAAGCGTGGGAAGTTCTTTGTCGATCCCCGATTGAGAGAGTATGTGACGTCATGATTGCCGTTATGCTCGCTACGGGGCCGAGTATAAAAAGGGAGGTCCCGCCGCATTTTCCTCAGAACTCATCAGGCAAAGCGACCTCTCATATCCCTTGCAACTATCCATATTCTTCCGACTGATGTGAACTTTCTCTACTCTCTGAACAGCCTACCTTCTTCTCTTCTCGTCCCTGTTTATAACCTCAATGACCCCTTTGGTGCAGATTTAGTCAGCCAAAGTATTATCGCTTGAGTTCTCACGAGATAAGTGCCTGTTAGATAGCCTATTTTTGGAAGGGTTAACTAGAATAGGATTGATTAATGTTTGTTGCACTCGTATATGTATTTCCCTGTGTACTATTATTCATGTTCCTGTTTTCTGCTGGTTTAGGTAATGCTAGACTGGGATAGGGTTCCTCGAGTTGTGATTTCCTATGAGTGCTAGGTTGGTTGAACCAGCACAATTGCAACGGAGACGTGGGAAGCCTAGGGGGTCTTTTTGATTGTGTACCGTGGGAGTTTAGCACTGTGTTGCGAGTGAGGGCTTTTGCCTGTGCCACCCAACACTGTGCTATCTCATTTGCTTGACTTTGAGAGGATCGCCAGGAGAGAACCAGATACTAGTGATCTGGATCTCTCAAGAGAGCATCCCGTCAATTACCGTAATTTGGCCGCACAGTCTTAAGGACCTCGCTAGGCTACGAGCCGCTTGCTCAGCCATTGTCTCTTAACCTTAGATATCCCAGCTAGACTTTGCTCGACCAGCAGATACAGCATAGTATTGAAGCTTCTCCTTATGTATATTATTGTTTAAGCACTATTGATTTCATGTGTGGCACGCTTAGCTACTTCAGAGATTAGTGGCCCACGAGCACAATCTTAGTAGGCTATTGCCAGTGCATTGTCGGAGTACTTCTTCTTAATGTTTGCCATATCCTATTGCTTATTCTTATAATTCTTCTTATGTCAATTTAAAGCCTTTAATTACCAGTGAGTTATTCATTAAATTGCTGTTCAAAATCCGATACTTACTTCTTATGAGTATTCGAGAAGCATCTAACTTATCAGAAGATTCCTTGCTTGATGCTCGAGGACTATTGTTTAACGTAACGTAATAGTGCCGATCCGAAGTAGAGGGTGGAGGACTTCTTAAGTTCTTAGTTCAAGGGTGGATTACTTCGGCTTCGGCCAACACTATTCTTTAGTGTTGTAGTACTTTCTTCTTTGTTTGATTGTTGACCAGACTAGATAACTCCCGTCTTGCTATTAGTCTGTTGTGTGAAACGCTAGTACCGAGTTCTTGTATACCCCGTTATAGCAGATAGAACTCTGGAGGGTAGTGGCGTTTTTTGTTCGGCTGGCAGTACTCTGGGGTTGGGATCGTGTGTTTCCGTTGTGGCAGCGAGCCATACTCGAGTCCTGTGTAAGAGCCCTAGTGTACCCGAGTGCCCGGTCGTAACATTAAGTACAGACCCCGGCTTCTCTTCGCCCTCCCAGATCTCTTTCACCATACTTAAAGGTCCTCTCACATTATGGCCAAAGACTAGTTGATTTGGACTGAACCCCAGGCTCTCTCCTGGGACTTCACGTGCAGCGAACAGAACATACGGCAGACCCAAATCCCAATCAGTGTCATGTTCTGCACAGTAACAGCGTAGCATACTCTTCAGGGTCGAGTGCCACCGCTCCAAGACTCCCTGACTCTCGGGATGGTAGGCTGACGACACTACAGAACATATACCGTGCAACTGAAGGGTTTGCTTGAACAATTTGGATGTAAAATTGCTCCCCTGGTCTGACTGCACCTCACGTGGAAATCCATAACGGGAACAGAACAATAATAAGTTTTTAACAACTGCCTTTGCCGAGCCGTTTCTCATGGGGTATGCGTCTGGGTATCTCGTAGCCACATCCATGATTGTCAACAGGAATTTATTGCCACTACTAGTAGGCGGGAAAGGGCCAACCAAATCTACTACAACTTTGCTGAACGGAGGCCCGGTGACAGGTATGGGAAACAAAGGTGCCTTCGGGATTGTCTGGTTAGGCTTCCCCGTTGTCTGGCAGGTCGCACACCCAGCCACCCATGCACAGACATCAGCCTTGACCCCAGGCCACCAGAAAAACCTGCCCAATGCCGCCAATGTTTTTGTTACCCCCAAATGACCCGCCACCGGCACATCATGCGCCAGACACAATAAGGACTCTCTATACTTATTTGGAACAACCACCTGGTCTACTACCCTCGCACCGCCCTCCCACTTCGATTTGGGGTCTAGAAATCTGCGGTACAATATCCTGTTGAGCCTAAAGAAATCTCCCGGCTTCGCATCCCCATCTTCCTCCAACTCTATGGCACCATTGCTATAACGAGCTAGGCTAGCGTCTTGCAGCTGCTGCTCACTAATGTCCCTGGGCGTCAATGCATCAAGATGGTTTTGTAATAAGACATTACCCCGGCTAGTAGGCTCTACTGCCTTAGTGGCTCTCGCTACAGCTCTTGCCTCACGCGAAGTCTTACCCAACTCTGCCTTGTTACACACCATATCTGGGCCAGAGTCAACTCCCGTGTTTATTATAGGTCCAAGTACCGAATCACCGAGAAGTGCAGCAGAATCAATGTCCCTTTTCCTGCCCTTAGCAACCTTCTCCTGATCCTTCCTCCACTGTCCCCGAGGTTGAGTGCTAGGCTGTGCAGGAGCCGCAGAGCGAGATCGGGTTACCACACAGGCCATCTTATCCTGTTGGCACCTCCCAACCCATTCCCGATTCTCACCATCCACGTCGGCCGCCCTCTCGGCAACGACTAAGGGTGGAGTCCCGGAAGTGGGCACCGCAAAGTCGTTGCCGAGAAGAAGGTCGACGCCCTCAACTGGCAAACACTCAACGATCCCTACATCCAGCTCCCTGCACACCTCTCCCACTCTCAACTCCAACCTCACAAGTGGGTATGACCTCGTAGCATTTATACCCTGCACCACAACAACTCTGGCCGCATTTATCGGTTTCCCTGTGAAGTTCCTCAACAAAGTTTGCGAAGCCCCCGTATCCCTCAGCAAGTCAACCCTCCGTAGTTCACTCCCCCAGCTCACAAACCCGTGCCCCCGATGGCTACAGAAAGTGTCCCGGACAGGTGTCGAGCCTTCCGTACGCTTCTTTACCGCGTGTGCCTCAGCTGCTGACAACCTACCCCGGGCAGTTGCTGCAGCCTTCAGAGACACACCGATACTGTGAACCAATGACACCGGCTTAGCGGGAGTGTTACTAGGGCACTCACGTGAATAATGGCCTAGCTTCTGACATTTGTAACATTTCACATCCCCAATGGGCTTCTTCCCTTGTGCGGGCGAAGAAGGGGCCTGACCTTTAGTAAACGGGAGAGGCTTGTGTTTGTAGGTGTTATTAGGTGCAATGCTTTTAGTGTGGTTATGTGTGTCATAGGATTTGTTATTATCGAAAACTCTGGTGGGTGGGGTATAGCGCCCCTTCTGCCCTGACTCAGCCCTCTGAGCGGCACCGCAACCACGAATCAATGATAATCTGAGGTCTGCCATCTTGGCAGCCTCCTCTACTGTCTTGGGACATTTTTCCTTAATGTTCAGCGTTAGATCAGTTCCAGTACATTTGTAAAACTGTTCCAGATAGAAAAGTTGCTTAATTTCCTCAGCCGACTCTGCGTGCTCGGACCGAAACCAGTTATTACCTGCATCTGTTAAGTCCCGTGCGTGCTCCATAAAACTGACGTCGCTCTTCTTATTCACGCCACGGAACTTCAATCTATAAGTTTCGGGTTGCAGTTCGTAGGCCCGGAGCACAGCCTCCTTCACCAGTCCATACACTACACTCTCGTCCAGTGACAGTGCATCGTAGGCTTTCAACCCCTTACCCACTAGACGTGATGAAACTAATGCTGCCCATTTAACCTCCGGCCAGTCATACTCACGACACTTCTTTTCGAAACGAGCAAAAAACTCAGTCACTGCTGTCTCATCAAATGCGGGTACTAACTTAATTAAATGCGAAAGTGAGTCTGTAACCCGGTGCCCACCACCGAGATGACGCCCCGTGGTCTCTACTCTAGACTTCTCGACATCCATTTCAGCCTGGTACCTGGTTGCATCCTGATTGGCTTGGATTCTAGCAACCTCTATGCGTTCTATACTAGCCTGTTGTATCTGAGTCTCCTGCAGCTTAATCCGTTCTATACTAGCCTGTTGTATCTGAGTCTCCTGCAGCTTAAACTTAGCCAGTTCTAGCTGAAATAACATCTCAGGAGACAGGCCTGGGGGGGGAGAGCACAAAATGGGGGATCCACACCGAGACGTGTTTACGGGTAAGCCAGCTGGCCATTGAGAACCCTCCTGCTGCATCGTGCTAAGACTCGCTGGCTGAGGGCCCAGCTCAGGGGTAGAGTGGAATGGAGGCTTGGAGGGAACCCCCCAAGACCCCACTCCACCCACCGCCCCATCGCCATCACCCAACAAACATGCCACCAAATTCTTCTTGGGCCAACTGTCAGGACAGTCCCGCCCCAAAACCGTGGCTAAACAGCGAAGACCGTAACAATCAATAGCCTGCAGGCGCTGTTCGGTCAAAGGTGTCTGCAAAAATGCCCGGGCATCCCTCTCTCCACTTATAACACTCCCCTCCCTAAACATCTGTTGTACTTGCTGGTTACTAGGCTGTACCGTGTTATCCTCCCCCGTAAATGATGAGTCATTAGACATAGTGCTGGTTATACAATTGCTGTTCATAAAAAAAAAGAAGTGCTTATTACTAATTGCAGTCTCGACTCACAAAATGTTAAAGATGCTTGAATGACTCTACTCTAGACACCCCCAACGAAACAATCTGCAAGTCCACCAATACAATAATGACACAATAAAAATTCCTCCAATATGCAAGAAAATTCTAGCCAGCTCTACTAGGTAGCATAGAATAGTTCTCCAAAAAAACATGTGATAGGATACTACTGAATCCTGGCAAGGTCGCCATTTTGTTACGGCTGGATCGGCAATACATATTCGGGATTCTTGATCGTAGGACAGAAATGGCTTATGTGATGACGACACGCTCGATTCCAGTCCCAAATACTATATGCTCCAGACAACAAAAGCACCAACGCCCTACAGAGTTATCGTCTATGGTAACGAGGTACCTTAACTCGGCGAAAGTGTACAACAGGGGTAGGCTATGAGGCTAAACTCCCTCAGACATTTATAGGTTACGTTATGACTAAAGAAATGCAATACTCAAGAAACTACGTTAATATTAAGCCTCTAATAATGTAGAATAGAAGCAGGCTAAAGGTATGACAGTGAAATGCTAAATGACAAATGTACACGCCTACTTGAAAGCGCGTGCACTAGAATAACTGTCCCCTACTAACATGCACTAGCATGTAGCATACAAGATGTTCATGATCCAGTAGATACCTAATAATACACATGGAAGGAACATAAATAGTAGTCACTTATTATAATAATGAATCTATACTTGGAATAACTAAAAGGTTGCAGGCAACAGTACTGCGCCGGTAGCCTACTACCGCATAGGCTACTTCGCTTCTCTCACTCTGTCTCCCCTCTGAGTCCGTATGCGCCCTACGCAACGGAACTCCGGACACAGCAGCAAAACGACAGTGCAGTTAATTGATACATGAAAGTATTAATAGTGTTGTCTTGTGTGTGAGTAATGTGTATTGTAAAGTGTTACATACATAAACTTAAAGAGAGCTGCAATGCATAGTAAAATAAAGATATCACCCACTCATCATCCCCATGTGTTCTAGCTAGCAGGCCAAGTCACAGGAACAACGAGTCCCAGCACCGAAAGCGAGAACCCAGGAAAAGACTGCAGAGAACACAAGGACAGATAAATTACGTTACTCTACTATACCGGCACTACGAGCGAGCTGTAGTCTCTGGTACTGCACTCGCTCCTGGCTCGGTAGGCAAATCAAGGCAAAGTCCTCGCCCCTCTACAGACAACTCCTGGGCATGGTCGGGCTCTTACACATGGCACTAGTCTAGTCACAAATTGGATGATGAGCTGGGCATATAACTCGTGAACATGTAGAACGTTCACCAACTATCCTCATCAAGAAGATCGCTGTTCACATTAACCCCTTAAATCTAATACATGTAAATATATGCTTGTCCTAAGAGTAATACGAGAGGTGAGTGCTGAAACTCCTTTAGGACCTCAAGGGAAGGGTATGCATTTAAATAGAGAGAAGAATGAAATGAGAGTAATGTCGTCAGAGAGAAAGAGTGCAACCGTGAGAAGTTGGGAGAGAGGGCAAGGGATGTTAGAATCTCAAAGGTTCTAGGCAACCTGATCATGGAACACACAGCGAGCCTCCAGGCAATGTGCAGTACGACAACATGGGCAACCCAGGCAGCATAGGCAGGCGGCAATGAACTACCAACCCTGTCGCACCTAGCTATAAGCGCAAGGCTGCCAACCGGTCCATACGTCTGGCAACCACCACTCCGGCAGCGTGGCGCGTTGCTACCCTCTCGCTCTGAAAACTAACTCACTCTCTCTCTCTGAACTCCCATTGTCTTATCTATCAACTTCTCTATTGATACTACATATTAAATGGAAGGTCTCGACATGGCTTAAAACAAAACCCACCACTGGTTAGCACATGACGAGACCTTTGCAGAGATACAAAGAACATAGTTATACGTTGTCACACTCAATATAAGCAGCCAGCACGGTACAGCGGTACCACACAGTGGCGGTACAGTGGAGTACCAAGGAGTACAATCAGGTTGCGTTGCCACGCACTGGGTGCGTCACAACATGGCAACTCGCTACCCAGAGGCTATACCCTTAAGGACTACCTCTGCTCCAACTGTCATCAAGGAACTGCTCAAATTCTTCACCAGAATGGGTTTCCCCCATGAGGTGCAAAGTGATCAAGGAACTAATTTTACCTCTAACATTTTTCAGCAGTCCCTGAAGGAGTTGGGTATCGAGCATGTTAAGTCTAGCACCTACCACCCAGAGAGTCAAGGGGTTCTCGAACGATATCACCAGACATTAAAGGAAATGTTACGCAAGTATTGTACAGAGACCGGAGTTGAGTGGGATAAGGGGGTACCTTTTCTTTTATTTGCTACTTGTGAGGTTCCAACTGAATCCCTGGGTTTTTCCCCTAATGAGCTAGTTTTCGGTCACCAGGTAAGAGGTCCTTTGCAACTATTGCAGGATAGCCTAGTTGGCCAGGAGGGGAACCAAAACCTCCTCAAGTATGTTTCAGATTTCAAAACCCGGCTGAGATCCTCATGTGAGTTTGCCGCTCAAAACTTGACAGTGGCTAAAAGCTCCATGAAGAACTGGTATGACAGAAAAGCCCGTGAGAGGGAGTTTCAGCCCGGTGATGAGGTTTTGGTCCTGCTCCCCCTTTTTGGCCAACCTTTATCTGCCAAGTTCAGGGGCCCATATAAGATCATTCAGAGGGTAAGCATTACCGATTATCTAGTAACTACCCCAGACAGGAGAAAGCCCACACAAGTGTTCCATACAAATATGTTGACCTGATTCCTCTCCTCCAGATTCTCCCACTGTGGCAGTGAATGTCAGGACCTGTGGACAGCCTGGTGCGGACGAAGTCTTCAGTTCTCTTACTGACCCGCAACAGACTGTTCCAGAGCCTGAAGGTACCCATGCAGACTTTGACTTGTCATGTAGCCTATCCAACTTTCAGTATAATTCAGTAGCTTGGGGGGAATTACCATCTAAACTATGTCATCTTCCCTCTGATCAAGCGAACCAACTAATCTCTGTTTTATCTCGGTCTCCCAGTGTGTTCCGTGATACTCCAAGGCTCACTTCTTTGGCCTTGCACGACATCGACGTAGGGGATGCAACTCCCATTAAACTATCCCCCTACCGTGTCTCGCCACAACGCAGGAGTATACTGCAGGTCGAGCTTGACTACATGTTGTCAAACAAGCTGATCACAATGGCCTTGAGCCAGTGGAGTAGTCCAATCATACTTGTGCCAAAGCCAGACGGGAGCCATAGGTTATGTATGGACTATAGGCAAGTTAATGCTGTCACAAAGAACGATACCTACCCACTGCCATGGATCAAAGATTACATTTACCGGGTTGGCCTCATCCAGCAGTAAGATTAATTTAATGAGAGGATTTTGGCAATTAGCTCTCCCTTGTAGCGAGGTAAATATCATGCTTAGTAGTGCGCTTTCAAGCCTTCAGCTGTGAGATGCCTTGCAGTTCGAATAACGCTCCAGCTACGTTCCGGCTATGTTCTGATGTGGTACCTGGAGACGATGCCTACTTTGGGTGATATCCTTATTATATCCTCATTATAATATTGCTGTTGCCAATCTGGTGGAGAATCTATTTATGTATTATGTTTAATATTATGTACTATACTCCTTAAACTCTTTTCTAGGGGGGAGGTCTGACATACGGAGCCCTGTATGTTTATTTAGGAGTTAGAATTAAGAGTTGAAGGAGTGCCAAACTACCCAAGCGGCGAAGCAGACCAGCGAGCGAACTAGCGAGTGGGAAACCAACTCGTCCGCATACCAGCAAACAAGCCTTCACACCTGCGTGCGTCATGGGGGACCCTGCAAACTACTTCGATGACCCGACGCTATGACGTATGATCGACGCCAGCAGACCCCATTGGACCACGCACCTGCTACGCAACTCGAGGAGCTGCGCACCATCACTCGCCTCCTGATTCGTTCCTACACCATCATTGTTTAGTATATAAGACCCGAGTAGTGGGCATTCAAATCAGTCTCATTTGGAGTTGGGAAGGTGAACTTGCAGCTGGAGGAAGACAGGGTGAAGTATTATAATGGGTTTGTGACTGTCAGTCAGATTATATAAGTGTGTGTTAAGTGTGTTCGGTGTAAACACTTACGTTATGTTGGTTAGTGAGATATGTGATTGGGACATTAACGCTACTATTATGTACTTAACTATTTGATTGGGAATTAACGCTAACGCTACTATTATGTACTTAACTAATTGATTGGGAATTAACGTTAACGCTACTATTATGTACTTAACTATTTGATTGGGAATTAACGTTAACGCTACTATTATGTACTTAACTCTTTGATTGGGAATTAACGTTAACGCTACTATTATGTACTTGACTATTTTAGTTGACTAACTTGTGGACTAAAGCAACTCTTTAAGTAATTGGGTTATGATGAAAGTAATACTATCGTTTTATATTAATACTTACGAGTTATTTAATTTTCTTTTAATTAATCTTACATTGGTTAACGGTGCTTAGTACGGTGATCCTATTGTCTCATATTAGTAATATCGCCTTAGACTAACATGGCTGTTTTAATGTTACTTCTAGTGATTTCCTAAGCTGAAGAAAATTCTTTTAGCTTCAAAATATTATTTTTGCTTTTCATATTATTTGAGTGAGACCTGAATCGAATCTATGAAGCGATCCTGTAACTTAATTAACTCATAATCAAACCTCAATGTTACGTGGTTAAGAAATACATTTAACTAATTATTAAATATATATCTAACTTTTTATGTGACTTTGATATTAATCCTGATGATAATAATATAATACTATTAACGAAACACAAGAACCAAGAATAATTACATTAAATATAAATAAAAGGATATATAAGAAAACTATTTATTAATTTCAAAGAGGGTAAGAGACAGAAATATTCTTACTTTAATATTTATCTTTCAAACTTTTATAGAATTAATAGTCCTTCTTTAGATATAACTTATTCGGTTCATAACCATAGCCTACTAAGCTTTGGTTAAATAATAATTCTTTATAAATACTACATGACTTTAATTAGTTTCAGTATTTTTCATAATTAAAGAGTATCAGTCAATAAAGGATACCAAGTCCTAAGATCCAAAAGGAAAGGAAGCAACAACAGGAAATAATTTTATTAGATTTTACTTTTGTTTTGCCTTCAGCTGACTGATACCTTAATATATATCTCTGTGCTATCTAGATTCATCAAGTTAACTACTTGAGGATCAAGATACATAACAATATATATAATAATAATAATAATAATAATAATATTTATTCAGTTAGCAATTTACAGAGTTGGTACCACATAGTATGTTACAAATATGACATGTACCAGCCTTGCATAATTCCAACTACGGATAGCCCAATAAGGCCGTTAGGCCTATTTCCATTGAGGTCCTTGTGGGATTAGGTTAGCTGGGGAAATGGGGAGGATAAAGAAATAGATACTTTAGAGAAAGTATTTCTAGGGGGTTATTTTAAGATACCTTACATCCTATAGTAAATATCAGTAATCCGTAATCAGTAATCATTTCAGTTTGGTTTGTCTATCTCTTATGTCGCATTTAGTAGTAGACATAAGCTTGGTGCTCCCTTCTCGCAGCTGTCCGGTTCAGGTGTTCCTTCAGGCTACGTCTGAAGGAATACAGTGTTCTCTTTTCACGGACTGACTGGGGTAGGTCGTTCCAGTCTTTGATGGCAGTGAAGAAGAATGTTTGCTTACCCTGTCCTTGGATTCTCGGGACCTTAAAATTAAACATCCTGTTTCTTGTATTATGTCCACTCCTCTCATTTGCTTTAATAAAATCATTCTTAAGATACTCTGGAGCTCTGTCATAGAAAATTTTGAAGGCATTAGTGAGCCTGATTTGTTTGGCCCTGTCAGAGACATTGAGCATACCTAGTGACTGAAGATGTTCCTGGCCAACATGTGATCTGGGTCCTAGGTTCAGCATGATCCTAACCATTTTATTTTGAGTGACCTGAAGTTTGTGCTGTGCTGATTTAGATGATGCAGAGTACTAGGATGACACAGAATAGTCAAAATGACATTGAACAAACGCTTGGCTGAGGGTCTTTTTGGTCGCCGCAGGCAAGCATCCCACCTGTCTATACAGGTATGTATATATAATTATATATACCGTTGGAATTGCAACGACGAGAGGAATCCATATATACCCTTGAACACTCAAGACAATCAAAATAAAAAATAGGTCTATTGGGCCTAAAAATGGTCTAAATAAAATACAAATATACCGTTAAAATCGCAACGACGAGAGGAATCCAAATATACCTTTGAAAACACAAAATTCGAACATGACCTGCCAAGGTACTCGGCTTCGCCTGGACCCAAGGTTTTTAAAACAATAATGTTTGATTCTGTGCGAATGGCTTTTTGAAAATGGAATCTACGACCATTTATGCAAGGTTTTGGGCGAGAAAAATCGAATGGCACCATGTAAAATTAATTTGGAATTTTAGTTTGGGCTACAGAAGACTTTTAAAGTTGAAAAAGTGCTATTTCGGGCGTTTCTGGAGTTCGATTCGAAATCTAAATTGTAAAGTAATGGTCCGATTTGAATTGTGTGTATGCTATTGGATTCAGCGGGTGAAAGTGTACTAGTGGTAGAAAATTGAGCAAAATCCATACATAAATAACTAGTCTATGGGTGATTTAGAAGTTTTCATAATATGGTCTAAAAAAAAAATAAGTATATACAGTATATATACTGTATATATATATATATATATATATATATATATATATATATATATACCATTGGAATCGCAACGACGAGAGGAATCCATATATACCCTTGCAAACTAAAACAAAATAAAAGTAAAAAATAGGTCTAATAGGCCTAAATATGGTCTAAATAAAAAACAATATATACCGTTGGAATCGCAACGACGAGAGGAATCCATATATACCTTTGAAAAAACAAAATTGGAAAATGACCTGCCAAAGTACTCGGCTTCGCCTGGACTAAAACCCAAGGTTTTTACATGATATGAAGTGGTCATAAGGTGAAGTGGTCATGAGATGCGGGAGTCATGAGGTGGAGTGGTCATGAGGTGAAGTGGTTATGAGGTGAAGTGGTCATGAGGTGAAGTGGTCAAGTGAAGTGGTCATGAGTTGAAGTGACATCGAGCTAAATTAAAAAGATCAAGTGGTTATGAGGTAAAGGGTTCATGAGGTGAAATATTCTACCCCATTGAAAGGTCCCAATAGCTGTCGAAGTTCCAAAAGAAAAAAAATCCTCAATTTCCATTTTTGCCTGTGAGTTCCATTAAGGATGCGAATTGGAAGCCTAAAAAACGATAATTGGCATCTTTATAACGAAGGACGAAAGGTAAAGTACTTGATTTGACTGGGGGGGGGGTGGGGGGGTACTATTATTTGCATTGCCTGAGAGAGAGAGAGAGAGAGAGAGAGAGAGAGACTGCAGAGGGAGTAGAAAATCAACAATAAGAATTCCAAGTTTCATTAGCATACAAAGCAGACTGTAAAACAATGTAATTCCAACGATGGCGAGTCCTACTAATTTAGGGTACCTTGATGATCAGGGTACCGGCATAGAGGGTCCGAGGAGTCAAGTCATTGGCAGCCATCTTGAATCCTATGCCCATTGTGCATGGCACTTAAGCAGTCCGAGAAAATATATCCATGTTTATGGATGGATAGATAGGTAGATTTTTAGTTAGATACCGGTAGTTATTTAGATAAATAGATAGTTAGTTAGATAGTTATGGTGCCTAGGCGTATCTTAGGATCATTAGGGCTGTTGTTGTTTGCTTTCCATTATGCTTCCCTGTAATCCTTCAACAAAATGGATAACTGGAGGATAAATCGGGAGTAAGAAACAAAATGGCGTCCAGCTATCAAGTACGGGTATATACTCTGTTTGGCCAAGTTACCCCACTGCTAACTACCCTCTCTTCCGGTTGATCACCCCATTGGTCCAGTTGTATAATGTCGTCGCCTGTATATATTTCAGGGGAGACGGTTGTTTTTCGGGTCCCCTTTCTCCCTGTGTTTAGTCACATTATTGTTTTAGATTTTCAGACGTTCGGACCATTTGTTTTGCGATTTTAAGACTTTTCGTCCCATTTCGTTATATATTTTAAGACCTATCGTGCCATTTAGGTGTCGATATTTTTATGGCGAGCGATAGCGAGCCTGTAATTGTAAGAGGAACCGGCCTTCGGCCGGGACATTTTCTACCGAAAAATTTACAAATTTATCTTGACGTGGGGTTTAGGGGATGTTTATTTAAGTTTGAGGGATGTCTAGCGAGGAAACTAAGAATTTATGAATGAATAACTTTATAGGCCAAAAAAGCAGTCAGTCCCCCCTAAACCCCTTCATTGCCTTCACACATTTTTCTTTTGGCTATCATTAGACGATTATACCCTGTTTTGGCTATCATTAGACGATTCTACCCTGTTTTGGCTATCATTAGACGATTCTACCCTGTTTTGGCTATCATTAGACGATTCTACCCTGTTTTGGCTATCATTAGACGATTCTACCTGTTTTGGCTATCCTTAGACGATTCTACCCTGTTTTGGCTATCATTAGACGATTCTACCCTGTTTTGGCTATCATTAGACGATTCTACCCTGTTTTGGCTATCATTAGACGATTCTACCCTGTTTTGGCTATCATTAGACGATTCTACCCTGTTTTGGCTATCATTAGACGATTCTACCCTGTTTTGGCTATCATTAGACGATTCTACCCTGTTTTGGCTATCCTTAGACGATTCTACCTGTTTTGGCTATCCTTAGACGATTCTACCCTGTTTTGGCTATCATTAGACGATTCTACCCTGTTTTGGCTATCATTAGACGATTCTACCCTGTTTTGGCTATCATTAGACGATTCTACCCTGTTTTGGCTATCATTAGACGATTCTACCCTGTTTTGGCTATCATTAGACGATTCTACCCTGTTTAATGTGTGCATGTTCGATATGTGGCTACTAAATGACAACACACTGTTAATCTATATAATGTTGTCGTCTGCATATATATATATATATATATATATATATATATATATATATATATATATATAAAAAGTATACATCTCAAATACACGTGAATTACATGCATAAATGTTTTTAACATCCTCCCAGAACCGAACAACGGACAGACAGGCAGACAGAGAGATACACATAATTACAAAGGAGTACAAAGGAGTACAAAGGAGTACAAAGGAAATCAAGCAACAACAGATCTAGTGACCCTTCTAGGCTGCTTGTCCTCCAAAACACTGAGGATCAAGTGTCCAAACAGTGGTTTAGAGTGGGTAAGGGAACATTGGAAAGGGAACTACTGCCCTGCCACTAACGTGGCAGGACTAGGACACATGGGCTACACAGACCGTGCGGTCCCTGCAAGACAGTCCGGACTTATATCTAACATAGTAATTGATAATATGTGGAAGATATGGATACCAAAGTTGAAAGCTCTCTCCCCACCCACCACAACCTTTGATTGTGGGTAGGAATGAAATATAGTTGAACAAAAAAACAGCAGAATAAAAAACAATCTACTAGGAAATTTACATTAAGGAACGAAGTTGACAATTGTTAACTAGAGGTAATTTACGTATGTTGGAAAGAAGTGTGGCGTGCTTGTTAAATGTAGTGAAATGAATAGGAGGATGAAGTGTTGTGAGAATTAGCTAGATTACTCTCTGTGTAAGTGAGGCACAAATATAAACAGTGGGGGAAGCCAAGTAAATGAAACAGGAGTTCCAGCAACTCTTTATCATATGCCTATGTGGCCTTCCCTGGGTACTGCCCTGTTCGATTTGTGCCTACAACCTTCCCAGTTGTATGCATGTATGTGCGCCATTATTTGTTTTCTTTCTCTGAGGTAGGGTAATATTCTTCTTTAGTAGAGCTGGAACAAACATACTCATTAACCCATATAGTACCGGTGACGTACTTTCCATTATAATCTAGCAACTATTAGACGATTGTAATAAGCTCAGGAAGGACGTCTATTCATAAACAAAAGCTACAGACCATCTCAATTAATCGTTTTAGCTACCCTATATCTTTCCTAAGCTTCAAAAAAATCGTTTACATATAGCTGAAAGTATAATTATAAGAAATATGTTGCCAGTATTGGAGGGGTTAAACAAATGTGCAATGTTTTTGTCTACTGTTACTGGCTGGTCAATATTAATATTAATAAATAAATAAAACTGGAATAGAACCGCTAACTAACGCCACCGTAGAATTGTTCGACATATAGCAATTTCCTTTGCAATTATGTTAGATTCATAATTTTCCTACCAGGTAAATTTCTTCACTATTTCTTTTGTTTTAAGTTTAGTGGGTAGGTATTTTCGCTGTGCAGTCATGAATATATCCTCAAATGTGCCCCACAGTTTATTTAATACATCAATATTTCTAAGCTATATATGTATGTTAACGAGGGCTTCCTCAAGTTCGTCGAAATTCGCATTTTTGCAGCCTACAAACTTCAATTTCTTTCAATAGTGTATTTGCAATTTATGTTGGTTCTAATGAACTTGTGATCAGGTAAACAAACCACCAATGTCCAATTTAGATATTAGGCTGTCGTTAGTATATATATATATATATATATATATATATATATATATATATATAATATGTGTATATATATATACAGTATATATATATATATATATATATATATATATATATATATACAGTATATATATAATTATATATATATATATATATATATATATATGAAAGAGAGATAGTGAGAGAGAGTGAGAGTGAGAGAAAGAGAAAAAAAATCTTGTGTAGTCCCCCCCCCCCCAATAGGTCAATGCCTTATAAAGTAGGGAAGTTTCTCGACTCATAACAACTTACCAATCCATCCAACAGGAAGCTATATTGTGTGTGTCTGTGTGAGTGTGTGTTTGGCTGTGTGTGTGTGTGAGGGGAGGGGGGGGGGGTTCTATATATCCCTCTCCCCCCCCCCCCCCCCCCCGCGTCTCTCTTTCTCCCCTCTTCTTCTTTGCTCTCCTCTCCTTCCACTTTCTCTTACTATCGGGTTTGCTATCTCTACTTGAATTAAGTCCTGACCAACTCGTTGGGATCGTAAGTTCTGCGTGGCCAGTATTAAATATCTCTCTTTCTCTCGTTGTCAAACCCAATAAGTATTTTATAGGCTTCAGTTGAAGTCTTTATAATAGATAATCGGTTTGACAACGCGCATGATAACAAAATGTTTACTCTCAATAGGAATACAACACCCAGCCATAGCTGGAAATTTAATTTTATGAAGTTCAGCACTAGTATGTGTGGAAACACTTTCTCATAACAGATCTGTTCTACCTTGAGAAAACTTCCCTTACACGTTCTATAATGTGTGTAGCGCACTACCCAATCTCTTCCACCGAGAGTATCACCTCGGAATGGACCGAAAGTTTATGAGATACGAACTCTTCCTAGTAACTCTAGTTCACCCTACCTTCCTATCTCTACTTCATCTCCCTGTCTCTCTCTAGCTCTTTCTTACTCTCCCATAAATGAGTAAAGTTACCCCATTCATCAGCAGTAGCGGGCTGATACCAATAACACTGATTCATGCCCACGGCCTCTAAGATTTATCCTGTGTTGCCACTTTCTTACCTGCAACCCACTTCTCAACACCAGTATAGTCAAAATCAATAATTTGTCGAAAAATTGGTTCGTTAAGGGGGATCACCTGGTTTTTTTTTTGTTATCTTTCTCTCCTTTTCTCTCTTTTCTGGCTTGTATCCATTCGGCCCCATTTAGTCAACTGTTTTAAGACGTTTATCGCCATCCAGGTGTCGATTTCTTCCTGGCGAGCGATAGCGAGCCAGCATTGTATGGAGAGATCCGGCTTCGCCGGAGACATTATTCTATCGAAAAATTTGCAAATTTAGCTTGCTGTCAAAACAAAAATATATATATATATGCTGGCTCGCTACCGCTCGCCAGTAAAATATTGACACCTGGATGGGGATAAACGTCTTAATCAGTAGGCTGAAAGGGGCCGAATGGATACAAGCCAAAGAGAGAGGGAAAGAAGCGAGGTGGGCTCCCTTAATAACTTGTTTGATGAAACCTAGTCTAAAGAACAAACTAGACGAACAACATCTTGGAGAATTAAATGAGTTCCTTTAACCCAACGCAGATTAACCCATTGAGGACCGGTGACGTCCTTTTCATTATATTATGGCAACTATTACACGATTGTATTCAGCTTAGGAAGGACCTCTAGCAATAATAAGGCTTCAACATATCTCAACCAACCCCTTTAACTACCACAGATCCTTCTTAAACTGCACAAAATTGTCTAAATAGAGCTAGAATACAATACAATACAATAGAGCAATACAATAGAATACAATAGAGCTAGAATACAATATAGCAATACAATAGAATACAATAGAGCTAGAATACAATATAGCAATACAATAGAATACAATATAGCAATACAATAGAATACAATATAGCAATACAATAGAATACAATAGAGCTAGAATACAATATAGCAACACAATAGAATACAATAGAGCTAGAATACAATATAGCAATACAATAGAATACAATAGCTAGAATACAATGTAGCAATACAATAGACTACAATATAGCAATACAATAGAATACAATATAGCAATACAATAGAATACAATAGAGCTAGAATACAATATAGCAATACAATAGAATACAATATAGCAATACAATAGAATACAATAGAGCTAGAATACAATATAGCAATACAATAGACTACAATATAGCAATACAATAGAGCTAGAATACAATATAGCAATACAATAGAATACAATAGAGCTAGAATACAATATAGCAATACAATAGAATACAATATAGCAATACAATAGAATACAATATAGCAATACAATAGAATACAATATAGCAATACAATAGAATACAATAGAGCTAGAATACAATATAGCAATACAATAGAATACAATATAGCAATACAATAGAATACAATATAGCAATACAATAGAATACAATATAGCAATACAATAGAATACAATAGAGCTAGAATACAATATAGCAATACAATAGAATACAATAGAGCTAGAATACAATATAGCAATACAATAGAATACAATATAGCAATACAATAGAATACAATATAGCAATACAATAGAATACAATATAGCAATACAATAGAATACAATATAGCACACGTCACTCGTACTCAAAGGGTTAAGAGGTGACCTAATTCAAGTGTTCAGAATCATCAAAGGACCGACAACATGAAGTGTAAAAAGTACTATACGATCGACCAATTAAATTACGCGAGGGGAAATGGTTGCAAAATCATTGGTAAATCTTTCAGCTCACACCACTCTAAGGACTCTTCTCCAATCGAGTTCTCAACTTGTGGAATGGGCTTACTATGGATGCTATAGACTAAGGATGTTATAGACTATGGATGTTATAGACTACAGCCCCGTTGATTCCTTACTATGGATGTTATAGACTATGGATGTTATAGACTATGGATGTTATAGACTATGGATGTTATAGACTACAGCCCCGTTGATTCCTTACTATGGATGTTATAGACTATGGATGTTATAGACTATGGATGTTATAGACTACAGCCCCGTTGATTCCTTACTATGGATGTTATAGACTACAGCACCGTTGATTCCTTACTATGGATGTTATAGAGTATGGATGTTATAGACTACAGCACCGTTGATTCCTTTGAACAACACCAAAACAAACCCCTTGCTTTAAATCCGCGAATGACTGCATTTGTAAATGAATAACCATTTTGTTTGTCTTTATACGAAGATACATCCAGGATCATTGCATTTATAATTAACCCTTTCAAGCTCCAATACGCGTTTCTGTTCTGTTTTCTGGCTACTATTAGACGATTTTATTCAGATTAGTAACATTATATGAAAGTTAAAGGGTTGATTGAAATAGTGTTTACCATTTTAATACCCACAGATCCTTCATAAGCTGCATAAAATCGTCTAATGATAGCCAAATTAAACAGCTAAAACGCGCCAGAGCTTCAAGGGGTTAATATTTTACTATATCTACCCAGATCGCTCACAGCTGTGTTATGTTACTAACCCAAACTCACGGGAGGTCTGGTGGACACCTCTCTCTCTCTCTCTCTCTTATGTTTATCCTTATTAATTTTGAGATTTTAAGTCGCTTGCCTAATAGTTGCCGATTTTAAGAACTTTCGCCTGTTTTCTTTGTCAATTTTATGATGATACTTACCACTTAGGAGTCAATGTTTTCCTGGCGAGCGAAAGCGAGCCTGCAATATAGGAACAAATCAGTCTTTGGCCGATTCATTCGTATGTTGGTACCATTAACGGCAAATTGTGAACCATCTGGGATATTAACCCTTTGACTACCAGCGACGTGTTATATTATATTCTAGCTATATTTAGACGATATTATGCAGCTTAGGAAGGATCTGTGGCAGTTAAAAGGGTTAGTTGAGATAGGTTGAAGGCTTAATATTACTGCTAGAGGTCCTCCCTAAGCTGAATAAAATAGTCTAATATATGCCAGACTATGATTAAAAGGGCGTCCCTGTTCCTGTATGGGTTATAAAGCATGGGATTGTCTCGTTTGCATTCGATACCAATTCAAATGGGTGGGTAGATAACTACGCTTAATGGTGTACAGTGGTCAAACCCGGTTACATAAAATAACCAAGCCTCAGAAGGGGGGTGCATTCGGAAGTTTGTGATGGGTAAGGGAAGTGTGAGAGAGAGAGAGAGAGAGGTATAGTTTTCTACCCAGTGTGTCTTTCTATTCGCCAAAAATCGAGACCTACTCAATGGAATTCGACGAAACTTGTTCATATCATTTTGTACCCGAATAAGTTTCATAAAATGTTGGTTATCCCTGGAATGCCCCCCCCCATCCCCGATTCGATTGTTTGATGGCTAGATATGGGTGTTAGCGGACACTCCTAAAATAATCTTGCTGGAACCCATAAATGATTGATACTCGAAAAATCTTGCTGGGACCCATCAATACATAGTCAATCAAAATATATGCAGAACTATAAAGGAAGGCAACCCCCGATATATGGGCTATGCGTTTTCTATACAATTACTTGAACCAACACCAACGCAGTCACCCCTATAATTCATATATATTTTTGTTTTCATATTTTTTCATCAACCAACTTTACTTCTAAACTCAATTAATGAAATCAACAAATACATGTGGCACTCCAAGGACTCGAACCTAGGGAACTATAGTCTATTCGCTGTAAGTAGGCGAGAAATCATGACCTCTAACATCTGTAACTCAAAACCAACTAGAGTAATCGAGCTAATATTTCAACCATATGGGAAAAGTCAGTCAAGGAATACATGTGGAAATTTAAATCCCATTTGCTCTAGCCCTTTTTGAGTTACAGAGGTTAGAGGTCATGATTTCTCGCCTATTTACAATGAATAGACTATAACACCAACAGCAGGTCACGGATATCGCGCAACACCCGGGGTACAAGTTATCGCCGCCCCTCAGGATGGATCACAGCCCGGGTGTCGCAAGTTGAGATTACACGGACCCGCGGTTGGTGGTAAAGTCTCTGATGTACGGTTGCCCACTTAAGGTGAGGCTGATGGACTGTTGAGGTTAAATTATTATGTTCTATCCAACAACCAACTCTACTCCTAAAATCGATTAATGAAATATTACAAACACATGTGGCAGTCCGTGGATTCGAACCCAGGACGCTCACACCGAAAATCAACACCTTATGCATTGCGCCACGAAGACAGTACAAAGGGAGATGGGTCTTTTTCTGGTCCCCTTTCTCCCTCGTGTTAAGCCCCATTTGTTTTGAAATTATAAGACGTTCGGCCCATTAGTTGGGCGATTTGAACACCTTTCGCCCCATTTTGTTGTCAATTTTAAGACCTTTCGCGCCATTTACTATGGGTTACAGAGGCCGTTTTACATAGTTTTTTTCTGGCATAACTTACGAACAAACATTTGGATCAGTATGATATTTTGCCACAGCTTGTTTCACACCTTGCCCTATAATTTTCGTTAATATTGTGCATTACCAAAAGTGGAGAATTAAGCCATTTGTCCCTGTGTCGTGAGGTTAAAGTCACACGTGAATGACCAGGAAACTGACAAGGCTACCGTGGCTTACCTGTGAGAACCACCAAACCATTATTGCTCCTCCATCAAACACGGTAGTTATCAGCCACAACCCAACCCTATTATCGTCTTTACTTTCAAGTTATCTGTCACTATTAAATATAAATATACAAAAATACAAATTTTGTATATATTTATATTTGATAATGACAGATAACTTGAAAGTAAAGACGATAATAGGGTTGGGTGGTGGCTGATGGAGGTCTAGGGAGGAAACTAGACAAATAAAAAATAAATGAACAGCTCGACCAAAAAGTGAACCATAATAATAATTCAAGTATAATACCCCTTTTCAACCCATTAATACCTTCCAGCGTACCCTAATTGCTGCCTCGAACCCTCTGGAAATGATACGAGAGCGTTTCATCATTGCAACACTCATCTAGAGCGTTTCATCATTGCAACACTCATCTGAACTCAAGAGCTATATACGGACTGTGCAATCTCATCAATCTTTCCTACTTTGATTAATTTCATTGGGGGGGGGGGGGGGTTATTGGTGTTAAGGGGGGTCACCGGGTTTTGTTTTATCTTTCTCACCTTTTCTCTCTTTCCCTCCCTGGCTTGTATCCATTCGGCCCCATTCAGCCAACTGTTTTAAGACGTTTATCCCCATCCAGGTGTCGATTTATTCCTGGCGAGCGATAGGTATGGAGAAATCCGGCTTCGCCGGAGAAATTTAGCTTGCTGTCAAAACAAATATATATATATATATATATATATATATATATATATATATATATATATATATGCTGGTTCGCTACCGCTCGCCAGGAAAATAATGACACCTGGATGGGGGTAAACGTCTTAAAACAGTAGGATGAATGGGGCCAAATGGATACAAGCCAAAGAGAGAGGGAGAGAAAGATAAAAAAAAGCGAGGTGGGCCCCCTTAAGAACGATGTTAATAATAATTCAAGTATAATACCCCTTTTCATACCATTGATTCCTTCCAGCGTACCCCAATTGCGAGTTTCAGGCTATAAGGAAGTTGGAGCTGTAGCCATCGATATTTAACTGAATTACCAGCTAAAATACGATTGTAGTTAATTGATATACTCATAACAATATATGAAGCATACTTTCTATCCATCAGAAACCTACATCATTATTGCATTTCTGTTTTATATCGATGTTTACGGCTCCAACTTCCTTATAGCCTGAAACTCTCAAGTGGTCAATTGCTGGCTCGAACTCTCTGGATATGAAAGAGCGCGTTTCATCATTGTTACGTAACACTTTTCGGAACTCAAGAGATACTCGAACTTTTTGCATCCTACTCTTGAACGTAATTGATCATTTGATTTGATAAGTTTATTGACTGAAATTTACAGACAAAAGGATGGGGTAGATATTGTACTCCCACCCAAAGCATTATAGTACCTCCTGGGGCTCACAAATAGTACATAATAGTACATAATAGTTCAAAATAGTTCATAATAGTACATAATAGTACATAATAGTACATAAGTTCATAATAGTACATAATAGTTCATAATAGTTCATAATAGTACATAATAGTACATAATAGTTCATAATAGTTCATAATAGTACATAATAGTTCATAATAGTTCATAATAGTACATAATAGTACATAATAGTACATAATAGTTCATAATAGTACATAATAGTACATAATAGTACATAATAGTACATAATAGTACATAATAGTTCATAATAGTACATAATAGTACATAATAGTTCATAATAGTACATAATAGTTCATAATAGTTCATAATAGTACATAATAGTACATAATAGGATACATTAAGGGAACAATCTACATACTGTACATAATCCATAATCCATAATAATAATAATAATAATAATAATAAGAATAATAATAAGAATAATAATAATAATAATAATAATAATAATAATAATAATAATAATAATAATAATAAAAATAATTGATCATCCTAGAGATCCTGTGGAAAGTCAAAGTGTGGCCATCTATGTCTCTGGAGTCTGACTTCGAGAGAGAGAGAGAGAGAGAGAGAGAGAGAGAGAGAGAGAGAGAGAGAGAGAGAGAGAGAGAGAGAGAGTGATGAGGATGGCAGGGAGGGAGAAACTTTATTTGATTTACGTGCGAAAGGTTTTGTTTTTATCCTCCAATTAAATTTCTCCGTATTGGCATTTTTCCCTCCAACTGACATCAATTTAGTACAGTTATGGTCCGGGGTTGTGTCATACATTCATCATCAGTTATGGTCCGGGGTTGTGTCATACATTCATCATCAGTTATGGTCCGGGGTTGTGTCATACATTCATCATCAGTTATGGTCCGGGGTTGTGTCATACATTCATCATCAGTTATGGTCCGGGGTTGTGTCATACATTCATCATCAGTTATGGTCCGGGGTTGTGTCATACATTCATCATCAGTTATGGTCCGGGGTTGTGTCATACATTCATCATCAGTTATGGTCCGGGGTTGTGTCATACATTCATCATCAGTTATGGTCCGGGGTTGTGTCATACATTCATCATCAGTTATGGTCCGGGGTTGTGTCATACATTCATCATCAGTTATGGTCCGGGGTTGTGTCATACATTCATCATCAGTTATGGTCCGGGGTTGTGTCATACATTCATCATCAGTTATGGTCCGGGGTTGTGTCATACATTCATCATCAGTTATGGTCCGGGGTTGTGTCATACATTCATCATCAGTTATGGTCCGGGGTTGTGTCATACATTCATCATCAGTTTAACGCGGATTGTTTCTCTAATATTAACACAATTTCATAAAACATATGGGAATATCCTAATATATCCTAAATTCCTAATACATATATATATATATATATATATATATATATATACTGTATATATATATAATATATATATATATATATATATATATATATAGTATAAACATTTACAGATACACTGACCACACAACCCTTATGATCCAAATGAGATGGCCAAGACTTAATTCTAGTGGAGATAGCAGCATCCCGAATAGAAGCAATTGGAAGACAAGGATAGCAGTTCAATATGACAACTGTTGATAAATTTCTTAACCACTTCTGTACCGGTGATGATCTTTTCTTTCAATTCTGGCAACTATTGAGTTATATTATTCAGTTTTGGAAGGACCTCTAGCAATTAACAGGCTTCGAACTATATCACTTAACCCCTTCTACTATCACAGATCCTTCTTAAATTGCACAATATCGCCTAAATATAGCTAGGGTATAATTAAAAAGACGTTGACGCTACAGAAGGGGTTAATAGCCGCCATACACACACACACACACACACACACACACAAGCATACATTCATCTTCGCTCACACAAACACACACAGACACACAAACGCACACAGACACACAAACTTTTACGGTCACGGTGGCCGAGCGCGCTTAGTACTCTGTATTGGGAGCGCTAGCTCTGGTGTCGGGGGTTCAATCCCAGGCGTCGGCAGGGGAAGTTCTCTCAAAAACTTTCCCTGGCCGTGAAGGCAAGATCTGGGCGGATCGTCTCGGGGGACCCACAAAGTCTCCTGCCCACGTCCTAC